>JAQGAO010006264.1:0-12510 GCA_034697705.1 Ommatoiulus sabulosus
TTCCCAAACATAAAATGCGATCTGCATGCAATTTGCTCAAAGTGCAAATTGTTGGTAATACAAATTGAACGCTTATATTCAGTAATTTATTTTACGTGATGTTAATTTTCCCCATATACATGAAATTATATTTGCAATCGAAACTGTTCCACTTTCTCATTTTGTTCAAAAAAATAAATTTAGTAATACATGAAAGGTAAAAAGGAACTTTTTGATAACTTGGAAAGTTCGAGCATCTTATCTTTATTGATATGCGGATAAAATTTTCGTTCGAGATTTTAACAAAAGCGGTACTCAAACAAAAACTTTGCGATAGAATGCTAGCAGTCGTGAAGTATACGTCACGTGTGGAAAATTGACAAGATAATTAGTTTAAAAATTTATTTAATGTAATCACTGTTTTCGCAATTAATGCATTGATTTTGTTCACGTGACTTCGCGACTGCCAAAGTGATATTCGCAAAGCTTCTTTCTGAGTATTTTTACTGTCTCACAGTGTTAATTTAGTCTCGTTTGCATATTGGCCCAGGCGCTTACTGTAGGTTATTTTACAAACTAGCCCATCAAAGTTGAAAATTTCATTGTTAACCTGAGGCATGCAGGCCATTATGCGTGACAAAATCCATTTTGTGAAGTTTGTATATAGCTGCGGTTTTTTTTTTTCACATACTGTATGAGGTTCATTAAAGTTTACTTATCTTTTGATTTTTTACAAATATTTTGAAGATCGAAGACGCGTTATTTTAATCAGACATAAGACAAAAGCCGATGCTTCCGGACTGTTTTATAGAATCTTAGATGAAATTCGGGTTCTTTGCATAATCCTTACGTGACAAGATTTGTCCCGAATATTTTCGGGCGGGCCTAAGCTCCGCATTACTCGAACACAAGTCCCAATTGGGGTGTTTTTAGTTGGCTTTTCTCTCGGATTTTCTTGTCCGTATTACTGCATTTTCGTATCCGATGGTACGGTACATGTAAATGCATCTGTTATGTCATGATTAGACAGGATTATTTTCAGACTAGAAAACAGGATTAGATTCACCAACTTTGTGGTTGGTTTTAGAGGCTTAATTTCGATCATATATACGAAAAACACAGGGATCCTTATTCCACTCCCAAACGCGGGATTAATTTTCAATATCGTTCGTTGCCACATGAAGTACTTCGTAATTGGAGTTCATAATATAAGTCCTAAGGATTGGTTCATCACAATTGTTGGGGTTGTTTTTTTGGTTTTTTTACATAGCCATCGGTTTCTTAATGCCATCACAAAATTTAATTTCCCTCAATTTTCCTTGTAAAACAGGTACATGTACCGTGTATTCTATATTTTGACATTGTTTTTTCATGTTTTACAAAGAAAATTATGGAAAATTAAATGTATGATTCGTATAACTATGTTATACGAAATTCTTCATTAAAATCCTATTCCGAATCGTTATTTGGGGAGAATGTATGGTTATTATCAACACGCTTTAATTTAGTATCATCAACTCCAAAATCGATAACTGTTATGGTTTCTCTTTCCAAACTTATATCATTTCTAATTTTACAATAAACCCCCGAGAGAATTAAGCCTTGTTATTTTTTTTATGATTCCATTTCATTTTTGTTTTTGTTTTTTTAATATTAATCGTATAACTACGTGTATATGCTCCATTCATTTAATACATGCGATGTGACATGCATGACATGCCTGTCTATACAGGATATAGAAAACGGAAGTAATTAAAATCCTAATTTTAATATCAGCGAATCAATCACTAGAAACTTCAGTAACAGCATTTTCGTTGGTATTTTTTACATTTTTTATATTCAAAAAGACCGTATATGCAAGTTTTGTAAATACATGTAGCGAATAAGTCATATACGTATACAATGATTAAAACATCGAAATGTTCTCAAACTTGAACAACTAAACAAAATTGTCCTCTGCTAGACAGCCACTCGAACCATGGCACGCTTTCGCCTTCCCAACCATTTGATTCCTCCAGGAATCACGGGTCCAGTCAGGATTAAGGCCATAGAATTAGGGCCGCAAAACTCACCCTTGTTTCACTTTCTAATTTCGTAAATTGTGCCTGCGTGGTTAATGGGCATCACCGCCAATGGAACCAATTAGGCCCTCTGTCACTTTCCCTAACTTTTGATTCCTCCAGGAATCACGGGTCTAGACAGGATTAAGGCCATGGATCGAGTTAGGGGCGCGATCGAAAGTGGTCCTTATTTCACTTTCTAATTTCTCAAAAGAGGCTCGGACAATTTTTTTGACGGCAGAGTCAACAAGTGGCTACATCTAAAAATCTTTTTAAAAAAAAAACTTACCCGAAGCCATGCATTCAGTCGCAGTCTTTGATTTCCCTCGTGTTGCTATCCCACTTTCCTGCGTGCTATGACGAACGTCGAGCTAATGCGCCTTCGGAGCTGATGCCAATCTTAGAAACTAAATAACATTCCGTAAGAATTAAGGCTTAATGTAGCGTATTTCCGTTTTAAAACTTGGTCATTTAACACGTGTCGAGGAGCAACTGTTGTCAGAAAATTAATCGGGAGTCGTCTCCTCCGTCATGCATGCATCCCCGTTCAAGAACTTCATGTTGCTTTCTAGCATTAAATATCGATCATGCCAGAGCACGCCGCCAGAGGGCGCTTCATCCTCTCTACCCCTTCCTCCTCCCATTGCTCGTTCCGCGAATATTTCATTTTTATCCTCGGCTCGAATCTGTTTCAGATTACGCTTTATCACTCGTTTCTTCCTGAGCTATATTTTATTTGCTCCTGCGCACACGCCATTAACGCTAATGACTTGTCTTTTCCGTCAAAATCTCGGCCTTTCATCAGCTTTCGAGCCCTTTAGGCACTGTTTTTTTCATTTCGAAAAATCGCCATTTTTCGCATCTCTTGTGTTCCTGTATTCTCATCTTCTACGAATGCCACGGCGATGTTTTATTTTTCCTGTAGGCAAGTACTCACCTAGGTTCTACGCGTATAAACAATGTCGTGTAAACCCCGGCAGACACTTTACGACACATGGTTTTTTTCTTGCTCGAAACTTCTGTATTTACTATAACATTTTAGATGCAACGGTGAGGTCGGCTGTGACGGCATTATGTTGCCCCCAACAGGTGGCAAACTGTGCTAACATTTCTGTGCATGTTGAAGTAGAAGTAGAAGTATTTAAAGGATTTTGAACAAATTTCTAACGGAATCATTAATATGGGTACTCAGACAGAGATTTTATAAATGATACATTTAACGATCGGGAAGTCACGTTTGCCATATGTCCCATTCGTAAAGTTTTCATATGAGTATACCACTAATGTGTATAGAGTGAGATATATATATGTATTTGTACATTTAAAGCATTTATTTTTTATTCCTTTTTTGTGGGGCTTTCTGTGGCTTTGAATAAAATAAAAATAAATCTTTTTCTTTATAAAATTTCTTTTTTGCAAAATCTCCAAAATCTTTTTGCAAAATTTCCATTGCAAAATCTTCTCAAAAAATCATCCATTAACTGTGTCATTTTTAGGCACATGGTGCCATAATACAATTGTAGAATCTGATTTACTATAATCGTTAAATCTTTCAGGCTAATTCCCACTGATTATTTCTTTATCTTACTTTTGTAAAATTGACACTAAATCTTGTTTTAAACGCAATGCGGATACAATAATTCAAGATGGGAAAGTTTTTTCAAGAACTTATATGGTTTTGGTTCTCCTTAATCCCTAACAGGCTGAAAAATAATACGAAAAGAAAGTAAGGCATTTCGGCAAATCCTGTTTTAGAAATTTAAATTCAGCTAGTGTTGGCACGTCGACACCCTCTTAATCTAAGAAAGATATCGACTTCATTCAATATTGCTTTATTTGTGTCCGGCTAGGGCCATCGATTTTTTGAAAAGTTTTCTCCATAAAAGAGTTCTTCGATAAGTGTCCATTTCGTGACGAGATTTCCTATGAGGAATCTCCAAAATAATGGGAGATTTCTATTTGTGCATAAAGGCTTTCGCTTCTGGGTCACAAAGTTTAAACCTGTAAAAGAGTTAGCCTATGTTTTTGAAAGCAGCTTATATACTTACTAGTCCAGTGATATTTTAACGTGAATAGTAGTTTTTTCTTCAGGTAGAATTGTTCGGGGAGTTTTCTCCATTTATTTTTTTGATAGGTATTCATGCATGTACAATGCATGTACACTTCTAAGTATACATGTACATGTATATAAGGAGAATAATTTCGCTTCAAGCCTTCTTCATATATACGCAAACGTTTGCCATGATTTCCTGTCAAACACCGCTTCTAATTTCAGGTGCCAGCTGTTCATGTAACCCCTGTGGTAACTTTGTGTTAGCTTTGGTGGTGTTTAATCAGTGTGTTCATTGTCTTTCCCATCATCTTGTTCCTTTGATCATGCCAAGTTATAGGTATCAAATTTAAAATTGTAATGTTCGCATTTCTTAGGTTTATCTCCTTTTACGGTGATCTTTTTGAAGTCTATATGCTATTTTTGTGAAAGTTGAGAAGTCCTGTTTTTCCCCCATTTTCTTACAGATCGAAAATAAAATTAAATTTTTACGAGAATATCTGTGGCATGTAGTTTTTCCACATTGCAGGTACTATTTTCTTTGAATAACCCGATGTCCATGCAGTGTCTTTGACCATCTGCTACCCTACAGCTGCGCTGAAAGACTTGTTTATTCTATAAGCCCATAACGAAATCAATATATTATAAGTAATCTCATATTCTACTAAGATAAAAAAAAACTGAAAACCTCCCCCCTAGACATTGTTTTATATAGATTATGATGCGGACTTCGGCTTCGACATATCGGTTGCCCTTGCGTTTATGTAGTATATCAAAAATCAAAAATATTTGCCTAAAAGCCTATATATAAATGGATTTAAAAAAAAAAATAGGCTTCATCTTATAGAGAAAGGCTTATTCACGTGCGAATCATCATTCAGTTTCTAAGTCAACATTATTCAAATATGATTGATCGAATTTAAACATTACATAAAATTCGATATAGGCTATTCTGCAGGTTCAGTAAAAAATATCACCAATGTCTGGTGCCTCAAAATTTACAAGCTTGAATTGCACCATAATAATTTTAACAAAAATGCAAAACTTTTGAAAGCATTCCTACGTAAATTTCGTAAGCATCTTAAATCTAAAGTTCATTGAATTCGAAAACGACAGTTGAGTAGCATATTGTGGTCTTTGTTTGTTAACATAAAAACATTATTTCACAAAATTGAATCAGATTTTTTTCTCAGATTTACTAATTTTGTGAGCATGGAAATAATTAGGTAAATAAATTTCTGCCCCGGTAAAAGTATTTCATTAATGCAGGTTATATTGACTTTCAAAATTGTAGCGATCTTGAACTATCGTTAGTTTTTTTTATCAAATAACTTTTATGAACTTTTATAACTTTCATGATTGGAAAATTAATTTTTAAAGGACTGATACGAATCGATTTTCTACAGATTTAGTCATAATCGACACCGAACTTGAATGTTTCATTTTTGAAAACTTTTTGCTACTTTATATTATTATCGTTTCTTTAGCGATTATCGGCACAATTAATGACGAAAAAAATATAAAAACTTCAATATTTTTGTTGTTCTGAAAATAATTTAATCTTTATAGATTTTATTTACCATTTTACGTGTAAGTTTTTAGATGTTGTGCGGTTCCCCAACCGCCATCTACAGTATGTAATGCGAAACTCAAATTGAATCCCGCGCCTGAAGTGAGCATTGTCATCTAGCGTACGTTTTTCGTACTATAAAGGGGGGATGATATTTTCATCATGCAGTGCTGCCACCTGCAACGGATCTTATTCAACTATTAAATCTTAATGCAGGGTGTGTCAAATGTTTCACTCTATCGGAAATGAGACTTGTAAAATCATGTTAAGGTATTTTGTAAAATGCAAAAAAATGTGCAGGTGATACCATTACTTTACCATACCTGGTTGCATAGAAGTAAGCAATGTAAGGAGCACGGTCATTGTTTTTAATTCATTTTGAAAATTATATAAATATACTAGCTGGTTTGCCCGGCTTTTCCCGGGCTGTACTTACCGATAGTGGGACGAAGCGATCGAGTGAAGCCGACTTTTCATCACGAAAGTTGAGAAAATTATTTAAATAAATAAAACTAACCTTTGCCCGTGCAGGGCATTTGGTCCTTATTCTTAAAATGTCCTCGTATAGCAACGTGCGATGGCGTCAACAAATAAAAAACAAAAACATGGCTAAGTGGAGGGATGGTTGGATGGCTGCATGCCTAGTTCCAGGGCCGTGGTTCATACGGAGCCCCGTAGCGGAAGATTTTCTTTTTTTTTTTCGTTTTGTACACGTTTTGCGTCATCACGTACAAAACACAAAAAAAGTAATTTTCCGCTACGGGGCTCCGTATGAACCACGGCCCTGGAACTAGGCATGCAGCCATCCAACCATCCCTCCATCTACATGGCTACATTGCTAAACTTTGATTGTCATAACTGAATTAAAAAAAATTCTGAAAAATGGCCATTGGCATATTCCGTACAGGGTTAGCACTTACTGTATAAAATATACATTTTAAAAATTAAATAAACTATCGAAGTTAAAATGCATTCACATCGCAACATTCTGTAGGTAAACTCAAAAGTTTTTCACCTACACAAAGATGACGTCGGCATACATTCTCGCAGAACTATAACAAAGAATCACATTAAACGTAGTTGCTGCAATGATGACGAGTTTGGATGAATTCGACTATCGTCTTGATATTCTCCGTATGACAGTGAAAAATGTGCCTTTTTTTCATCCCAAAATATTCCCAGAATTTTAACAACTTCGTTAGTAATTCTTTGTTGCAGTTCTGCGTGAACTGCAAAGTTGTTTTTAAAAAACCTCAGAGTTGTTTGTATAATGTACCTATACATGAACATGCGATGTGAATGCATATAACTTCAATACATTTTTCATTTAATGTTGAATGTTGAAAGTGTCTTATTTCATTTGTGCTAACCCTGTCTACAGTGTATGTAAAGTGTATGACTTTAAGTTAACTTGATGCACCATAATACGTTAGCGTGTTTATGGAAAACAATGCCATGCAGGGAAACTTATAGGGGTACTTTTCGCTCGGGATGCTTAGCTTATTACTTATTCCTTAACTATAGGTTGTTGGGACTAATTCTAAGAAGTTCGTGTAACAGCTGCCAGCATATGTACTGTATGTTTTTTTAAAAAAACAATTAAGGGCTTATTATGCAGGCTGGCATAAAACTATTTTGAATAAATCTTGAATAATGCGAATGTCATGTCACATTTCAAATCGTTTTGGGTTGAAGTTTCCGTTCTCTGTATTTTTTAGATAAGCTGTGCCTCCAGTATTTACTCGTTTTGCAAATGTAACCATCCATTATAAATGTTTTCCTTACATCGTCGAGTTCAGATTAAGAATCCAGGGAGAAAAACGTAACGTTATTCACGATGTGGTTTCTCAAATTTGTGTTGGCGATTTCCAATTGTCCAAAAAGAGTACACTGGGGTACTCCGAGTGTACAAATCTGCTCTCATTCCGTTCCATTTGTCCATCGTGCATACTTGGTCGAAATCGGTGCACCCTACTGGACTGTTTCATTTGTCCAAAAAGAGTGCTCTGAGAGTACCCCGACTGCTCGGTCTCAAGAGCTAGAGTAGCCAGAGCATCTAACATGGCGTCTTGAGGACGCACAGTGTCAAAAATATCACGACTTCCGGTTGTACTGGCTAGCCACTGCTCTGCCCTGGCGTGGACAATTGGAATTCGCCATAACAGAAATTCGCATCTAGAGCGGGTGACCGGTGCTTTATGGGAATTTTTCAATGTTTGTTTTTGGCATAAAATTAATGTAAGTATATAGGAATGCCACAGTAATGCTTGACTGATTAATAAGTGAAAAAACTGTCATTTGGCTGAATCTGTGATATGTTAAGATGTATTCCGAACACATCCGGAAAATACGACAATTACGAAAAATGTCATTGACGTAAAACTAGAAAACCGTTTGCCGTAAACTGTTAAAAAGCGATGTCAAATGACTCGTTTTGCGTCATTACGTACAAAAAAAGAATGTATATCTTCCGCTAGGGTTCTCCGTATGTTTGTGGTTTTTTGTTTGCTGTTTGCTTTGGTGTGTCCCCACCTTTAAGGCTTTCTCCGTTCGATCGTCATACGAAGTTTGTAAAATTTCCATAATTTCGGAGGTTAATATCCGAAAAAATTCGTTTGATTATACAGGTGGTTGTGATAACGTGGCATTATTATACGATTCAGTCCGTCTGTGTGTCATCTCAGCTGCAAACATATTGACGTATATTTTCTCTGCTATTAGACTTACAACCACCTGAATAAATCCATGAGAAAAAATGTGGTTATTAACCCAGTTCATTGAAATATGACGTCATGACTGCTGTGGCGGTATGGCATCACCTTGCCGAGGACAGCTCCTGATGATGCCATGTTGATGGTGATGATTATGACTCCGACTCCATGTCCCATATTTTATTAAAAAGTAAGCGACACGACATGTTGACCTTGAAAGAAGTATTAATATTCTCATATCGTAAGGTGAAACTCGGAAAGAAAAAAGTTGCTACATGTAGGCCTATATCGTAATCTTTGAATCAGCGAAGATGGAGAAGATAAGATAGAATTACTGTAGTTTTAAAATATGAGCATCGTGTTTACTGTATTGCGTAGTATAAATTATTATTTATTTGCATCGCTTCTAAGAAGTTTTCTAAACATCTGAAAGAGCGAGTTCATCGCCATTTTGACAGTGACATCACGATATTGCATCGTATATATTTTCTAGATGAGAATGGTGAGATTACGTCAAATATGGTTTTAGGCATAAAACGAAATATTTAAAAAAAATCGTCTTTGGGGGTACTTACATGTAATAGGTTTGCGAATCGTACTTTGGCAGTCGTGAAATCAGGGAGGTGCCAAATCGACACGCTAATTGATTTTTAAAAAATGCTATCGAGGTTAGCGCTAACCAATGAATGCACCCATCTTGAACACGTGACTTCACGACTGTCAAAGTGTGATTCGTAAAACATCTGTCTGAGTATCCCTATCGTATGTTGCGTTCGGGCAGAAAAACACATTTGTAATCAAATTGATTTGTACTCAGTACGCAAACGGATGGCTAGTTTTATTCGTGGAGGTGCGCAGCTTGTCGTTCCAGACGTTGGCGGCGCTAGTGCGGCTTCACACGCGGCATTGTTTACCCCGCGTCTAGTCATCGCCTAAAAATACCGAGCGACCTTCAAATGGATGTCGCGTTTTCGTAGTTTTTTGTAAACACGCCGCGCCGTTCGCCTTCGCATTTTTAATTACGCACGTAGCGATGAGTGCGCATTATTTCGGAGTTTTTGTGGGATGCGACACCAGCGCCTTCTTTTTTTTTAAGTTGCTCGGAAATAACGTATGCAAATGCGGCTGGTTTTTTTTCCCCCCTTTTTCATTTCCTATCGTCTTCCAATATATTTCGACACGATTATCCTCTTCGGAGCTCTCCGTGAGTACGTCGTGAATGCCTGTCTGCGCTCTTTGCCAAGTACATGTATATGGGGGGGTGCCTTTGCCCATTCAAGCAACCGTGTCTTCGACGCCGCCTGGCGAGACGAACCGGAGGCGGCTCACAACGCCGGCGCCCTGGCGAACGGCGTAGGTCGCTGGGTGGCGCGCAAAGCAGGGTGCCGGTGGAAGAAATGTAAATGGCCGAAATGTTGTGCAGTGAAAGCCTGTTAATTCGATCGCGCTAAATCCGGTAGGCCATTTTATTCGGTCAAAACAACGGATTTTTTCCTATTCTGTCTTACGTTAAAAAAGTCGCTTAATTCGGTCATCTCATCGCATGATTCGCTTAAATTTCCCAGTACAAATTTTCAAAATTTGCAACAGTTTCTGAGGGCAAAATTGCAAAATTTTCTACGTTTTCCGAGGACAAAATTGCAAAATTTTCTACGTTTTCCGAGGACAATTTTGCAAAATTCTCCACATTTTTCGAGTACGCAATTTCAAAATTTCTCCACGTTTTCCAAGTACAAATTCGCAAAACTGTCCATATTAAATTTATTCATGCAAATTTGTTTTTTAATTTTTTTAAAGTATTTTAATTTTCAAAGTTTCATTATTAATTTTTTTTTAAATATTTTACTGTATCGATTTTGGAAAATGTCAATTTTTTACATTATCATTGGTCAGGAAAATTTTTTTAAAACCTGGAAAAGTCAGGGAAGTTAAAAAGGAAATTTCTGGGGGTACCAAATAGCATTTCTGTAAATATCTGTTTTGGATGTCTGTTTGTAGTGGGCATTTGCGAATCTTTATTAGGGGTACTCGGGCAGAAGCTGCAATGTACGAAGTCGGGAAGTCCCGTGCTCAAAAGGAATGGCGTATTACATGTAGTGAGTATGCAAGTAGCAATAATGTGCCATTCGAAAGCTTGTGCTTCTGTCTGAGTACCTCTATTGTGTATCGTGAAGCGACTATAGGAGACAGTCCCGAAGACATCTTCTTGCTGCGTAAACACACGCGTAGATTAGCACCGCCTAATCTTCATTCAGTCGTAAATGGCAGACGGACCTTGGGGCAGAGATAAACGACCAGCTGCTACAGCGACCAATTGATGCTGCAATATTTAGAAAGGGTACTCGAGCAGAGGCTTCGCGGACCGCATTTTGGCAGTCGTGAAGTGACGCGTGCAAACGGGTCACTTCATTTAAATGTATTTTAAAGTTATATTACAGTAAATGTCCAAATTGACGGCATCAGACTTCGCGAGATACGTTGAAGCGCAAAGGACGTTGGACATGTCTCGATGTAACAGAACTAATGTTGTTTTGTGCAGAGACGATAAGCCTTGAACTTAGTTGTTCTAGGCCCATTCTGATATGACTATTGTCTTAAAATGACACTGAAGAAAAACGTCAAGTTGTGTTTGGTGTGGAGTCTAAGCTGTATATCCGGCTTTCCGATCGTGTGGAAAAATTTGACTTTTGGTACACCCTGTATATCCACCCGCACTCTCCCCCCACCGCATAATTATTTTATAGACCGCTTCCATGTCACGTGATGCTAGCGTACTGTACGAGCAGCATGTACATTGCTTAATGTTATATTAAACCGGACACTCGCATTGAATTCCAGGGACGAAATGAGAATTTTTGCCGAAACCAAAATGATGGACAAGACGTCATCTGCAGCGACGACCTTTAAACCCTGTCCATCTTCAATTCGACTAAATTCGAAAATGGCCTGGGCTGGGGTTTTGGCATCCTGAGTTGCTGGCAATGCGAGGGGTGGAGGCGCCCATTTCGTGGCGAGACGAAGCCCTTCGTGGGCACCCTGTACGTGAGATCGTTATGACTCGCGTGGGTCGACGATCCCATCTTTCGTTTTTAGCAACGATGCACGAGTTGTCGTTAGCCCGGGCCCAAAAAACCCTAGTATGCAAATCGCGGTTGTAAACCATGGCTCGTGAACGTTTATGTCGCGGAAACACATTTGCGAAGGGTCGTTCGACGAGCAGACGTTTATGCAAACGAATCTGCCCAACTATGCACGCATATACAGTAGTCGAACCTCGTTAAGACGAATCGTATGGGACGTCGAAATTGGTTCGTTTTAAAACCGTAGTTCGTATTATCAACATGACTTCAACAATAAGAACTAAGTTTCATCGATGTTTGGATGAAAACATCGATGAAACTTAGTTCGATGCGATTAGTGATTTTCGTAAAATCTTTTGCAAGTTTTATACCACAATTTTTCAAAATTCAATTCAATTCTTTACCCTGCAGTCAGTATACATATAGTACCATTTGGCAGGGGGAATCATTATTCGGATTAAGTCAGACTAAGCAGTCTGGTCATGATGGACCCCAACATCACATTTTAGGTGTATTTCCCGTATTTGGAAATTTAAGGAGGAGGATGGGATAGGAAGACGGTCATGGCCGAGTTAATATAGGAAGTATCTCGGCATTCGCCTGGAAGAATTGTGGGAAACCATGAAAAACCACAATCGAGGATAGCCGACCCGGAAATCGAACCTGGGTCTACCGAATGCAAGACGAGAATGCTAACTTCCTGCTCCTCGCTCGGAAGCCGAAACATTTTTAACAAACTTTCCAATAATGATGAGGGAAGTGGGGTTAATCCACTCGTGCTTTAATACTCCAAAACCGGCCATTTTATCCACCTGCCATACTATTTCGCATAGCTACCAGCAGCGCCACCTACATCCAGAGGTGCACCGTAACAAGCGTGTGACGGCACCTTTCGAACAGCCCCTTCGTCAGGACGCACGCGAGGCGGTGTGAACGCGCCGAGCATCCGCGCTGCAAATGCGGCTGGTGGGCAACGCGTCGAAGGCCGAGCCCACTGCGCCGCCAGCGCCACCGCTCCGCGCCAGACGTAGCCGATGGGCGTGGAGTAGGAGCGCAGCCG
>JAQGAO010006265.1:0-12510 GCA_034697705.1 Ommatoiulus sabulosus
TCATGACAGTTTTTAAGACATCAATTTTTGATGCTTAAAAGGTCTTGAATTAGTCTACAACGAAATAACACTTAAAAGGTCTGAAATTCAGATAGAAATTTTTTACAGTGTAATGTACATACCTGCGAACTTCACAATCCGAATTAATGCTTCGTTGTAGTTTGGCCCATTTGCAAACTTTTTTTTAATTTTCCACTACAAATTTGCAAAATGTTCCACTGCTTTCGAGCACAGATTTTAAACTTTGGAAATATTAAAAATAAAATGGATTATATTTGGAAATATTTGAAAAAAACGCGAAAATAATTGGGGTGGAAAAAGCGTGTTGAAAGTTCAGGAATATTAGGAGTATGTGCCGAAATTTGGGAAATAATTTTAAGGGGAGTATATCATTGTTCTTTTTCTATTTCGAAATTATTTATTCACGGGTTTTACCGGAGACATGCTTGTTTAGAAATTTGCAAAACTTTCACCAATCTCTGATGATAAATTTGCAAAATTTTCGATCTTCAACGAAGACAAACTTGCACAATATTCCACATTTTTCCGAGTAAAACTTGCAAAATTTTCCGCAGTTTTTCAGGAAAAAAAACTTTTTATAAAAAATGTCAGATTTTTCCTTCGAAACATTCCATAACATTTCCAGGCTTTTCAAGTCAGGGGGAACACTGTCATTCTTTTAGCAGGACAAGTTACTAAATATGTACCTCTCTTTACATACAAATTTGCAAATGTAACTTCTTCTTAAATCAAACAAAATATCATACAAAGCAATTTATACAATATTGAACAATTTTTTTCACGTACAAATTTGCCAAATTGTTAATATTTTTCGTTGACAAATTTACAAATAGTCATTAAACAGGAAATTACATTAAATCCTGTAAAAATCAGTGAAAAGTCGGGAAAGTTTAATATGAAATTTCTGCATTTTTTAAACGCATCTCCTTTCAGTTGACATATAGGTCAACTGGTAAAAAACATTTCTTAAGAAAATGTTCGATTTGAGAATAAACTAGAGAAGTCACCTGGCAATGCCCCTAATTAGGACATACTGTACCTTTAACATTTCACCATGAGGTGTGAAGTTTTGGGGAAAATTTAGGTCATCTATATGATATTTTGAGAAACTTAAAATAGAAGGATTAAAATATAACGACATCCAGAAACAGTATTTGGTATCATTGTCAACTCATTTTGGTACCCTGTCAGGTTCCAAATGTCTTGCGGAGAAAAAGTACTGTAGCAGACTGTTTAAGACGACGTCCGACGTCAGATAGTGACAGAAGATATTTTAGCTGCAACGTTTTTGCTGTGAATTAATTAAAACGGCAGCGAAGATATGCGACGTGTTTACAATTGTTAGACAGTGAAAAGGCGGGTGCTAAGGCTGCTGAACCAAATTATTTATTTAGCCCTAAATTTTCACGGAACCCTTTAACAAGTACCGGACAGGCGCACGCAACAGACGCTTGAGAGACGAAGAGTGCCTTGCACGCGTAAATGAAATGTTCAAGTTCAAGTGGTCTTCTTGGGAGAAGAAAACCTCACTGCAAATCCGTTGGTTCACAAACATCCCGATCTGGCATCCAATCGCCAGATGACCGACGGAACAAGCACGGAAGGCGTCCATGGGGTATATGGAGCTCAAAATGGACGTGGATGGCGTCCAAGGGCAACAGCGTCCAAACGATTGAAGTAGGGCCAGCCTGGGCTGCATTTAGTATCGAATTCCAGGCCTCTTGGCATTAGCTTACCCAAGGTAAACTTTGGAGTTGAGAAACAGCCGAGGTACAGGGCAGACGGGTGGCAGAACTGTCGACCTCCTGGTCGTAGCGACGTCGTTGGAGTCGTGTGTCCTGCTCTCTCCTTTTACCTATCTGACCCCCTCTTAGTGAAAGCTTCGTCTTTTTATTCAGTTCTGGTGGAACCCTGAACTCTAGGAATGAGACCTGTAGTCCTCCAACAAAAAAAAGGAATGTCCCATGACCATTTCCGAGTGTAGGAATGTTGAAGGTCGGGAGCACGCAGGTCATAAACATGAATCTGAGCGGGCTAAGAGATCACTGTGAGGCGACCTTGGGCCGTCTCACAACAACGAATCATTAATGGCGCTTGCTGTTATTAATCTTTGTTTTAGATTGTTTAAGGAACAGCAGCACTGACACCTCCTTTTACAAATTCATTGATAATTAATTAGGAAGCGTACATAAATTACGTAACCACTTTTTTTATTTTTGACCCCCCTCCCCCCCTTGTAACCAAATGTAACCATCAGCCCAACCCCCCTCAATATTATGTAACTATTTTGAAAATTACCCCTCTTTAACGTACATCGACAAAAATTCAACAAAACAAAATGCAGGAAAAACATTTATTCATCATCTTGCCACGTGGAACACAGCCACTCATTGATATCTGTAATCACAAGGGCGTGTAGAAGTTTGCACATTTTTAATCAGGATGACCTATACAATATGGTACATTTTTCCTTGGGAAGAATGCGAAGAATTTTTCTAATTTTTACTCTAAGAAACCTGGAGTATTTTTACAAATTTGAGCTTAGCAAGTGTTAAAAATTTACCAAAGTTTGCTTCTAAAAATTTGAAAATTAACAAATTTTGGCTTAAAAACTGTTAAAATATTGCTCCTTAATGCCGAAAAAACGTGTAGAAGTTTGCAAATTTTTAATCTGCATGACCTATACAATATGGTACATTTTTCTTTGAATAAAACGTGAAGAATTTTTCTAATTTTTACTCGGGAAAAAACGTGATAAGTTTTTGCAAAACTACCTTGCCAATGTTAGTAAAAATGGGTATCTAGTATTATATAGAAATAAAATAACAAAATCTTACCTTTTTCTCTTAAAATCAAGCCCAAAAACAAATTAAAACTGCCACAGAATACACACTGCTTAAAAGTAATGCTTGAATGTTGAAGCATTGAACCATGCAAGATTGCAAGACACTGACTAGACTACTGGTTAGAAAATTGTGACCATTCTAGTCAGTGGAGTATTATTTTCTTGTATTTTTGGATAATGCTAAGTTTTTGGTATCCTAAAAACTAGTACTCTATAAAGAGACTAAAGGAGATGACATGGAGTCGGAGAAGACAGTAAAATCAAAAAAAATGAAGGTATTATATTTTTGGAATCTCCAGTAATTCCACAGGAACAATTCACTTCTTTGTGCCCTATCCTATTTGCCGCCCTTTGATCGTGGGTTCTTTGTTCATGACCCAGAAAGGAAAAGGTCATGCAAAGATTAAAAATTTCGCCCTTGTTGAACTGTTCTATTGGACCAAAATGTTCAAAAATCTAGGGCAGGGCCTGCAGGCTGCCGCAGTTTATGTTTTACCTTGTTAATTTAATTTACATGTTAATTGCCTATGTATATACTGTATGTGGACGGACAGATACGATGATTTGCAAAATATTTTGTCGAATCTTAACATTTTTTATTTTTTTTTAAACCCAACTAACTGTTTTTACAAAGGTTATGTTAGGTCAGCGGGGGTGTGGGGGCAGAGCCCCCATTTAGGTGAGAAAGGGGGTTTGGGAGCAAAGCCTTCATTTAGGTGAGAAAGCGGGTTTGAAGGCGGAGCCCCTATTTAGGTGAGAGAGTGGGTTTAGGGGCGAAGCGCCCATTTAGGTGAAAAAGGGGGTTTGGGGGCAAAGCCCCCATTTAGGTCAGATTCCATTAGGTCACGTTAGGTTAGGTTAGGTCAGCAGGCTATTTACGATTTATATTTCGTCTCATCTCACAGATCGCTTCTTTTATTTTTACTTTATACATTCCTCCACAGCTACTGTAGTGTTCGAAATGTAAAAAGATGCTTATTAAAGAGCCCTTGTGGCCTTTTTCAACTTGCATGACGTGCGTATGAAAACACCGTTTTCATAAAGACGCTTATGAAAGCGCCGTTGTCGCGTTGCGGCCACGGCAAAAAGGCGCAGCTAAAATTAAGCACATGTTCCTAGAGCAGAAATTCCTACCTATTTTGCGTCTGCTAAAGTACTTTTTCTCCGCACGACTTTTGGAACCTGACAACCCTTTCAATTTGCCTAAGTGTAAAAATTCGGTTTGTTATGTGGCACCATCTATTGAGCAAATTGTACATAAGAAACTACTTTTAGTTTCCCTTAACTATGAAACGAAGAATTTCCCAAAATGACTCGGAAAGTGGTTGTTTTTAATAATATTTTTAGAAACTCAAAATAATATTATGTTCCGAATTTGGTCTTTAAAAACGCGAGTCGACTGCATATAAGCGAGATATGTGAATATAGGGGTACTCAGGTAAAACTGTGTCACAAATTGTAGACACAAAGTTGTAAAACCTTAGCTAAACAGTTGAAAAATCTGCCAAATCGACTAATGACCAACGCTGTTAGAGGCGTTGTATTAAAATTTCAGTTATTAGAAGCTGATAAGTTTGCTATTTCGAATGGGCAATACCTAGCTCCTCCAGACAGAAATATCCCATATGCTGGGCGGACATTAAACATAGAAACTGATGGTGGAGTCAACATCACTTACTCTCCCACAGGGATATCCCATGATAACACACATGGAACACTAGATATCGAGCACGGGGGAAAAACCGTTGGTGTGGACAACATTACTGGATAACATGCTAGCCTACACATTTTTGTTCTATAGGAGGAGCAGCTTCTTACTTCTCCTCCTCCCTTATACTTAACGTTCCCTTCTTGGGGAAGGGGGAGGTTCTACAAACAATGCCCTATTAATTGGGAATGTTACTGTTAAATCGTCATCAAAAACAAATACTCCCTGTCTAGCCAATACATCCAATCCTGATTATCGTTAGAAATCCTAACCCAACAGCATAAAATCGTCCTGCATGTCAGCTGGTTGGGAAACTACCCTAAACCTATGTGTTACATATCTATTAAACACCTATAATTTAAATTTTACAGATCTTATACATAAAATCTTTGCTCCTGATGCATCCCGTAGTGGAATTGGCCCAGGATGAGGAATATATTCTTCTGTTAGCCCAAATCGTTCTGTCAGTGGCTGCTCTATCACTGACTGGTATGATGCTGTTTCGAATTGTGCATAACACGGTATACAATCAATGTACACGTTAATTACTGGCGTATCATCATCGTAATACGTCAACCTATTCGTCGATGGAGCTCGAGGGTTTTTCGCCTCCTCTGGTGGTTTGGGACAATTATTTGCCATATTCCCAGTCTCTTGACAACGGAAACAAGGTAACATTGCATAGTCCTTGGCAACTGGAGTTTGACTACCTGAAAGGTTCCTCCTTGGGTCCCTCTCTCTTCACATATTTATCTACCATTTTCCGCAGACTTTTAGATCTATTCACATATTATTTCTCTAACTCCAATAATACTTTTCATACTCAAATAGTCCTAAATGGGATCGTGTTCTCATTTGTTCCTTATAATAATATTGTGAACATCTGCCTGTATTATTTTTAATCATCCTATCTGGCATTGTCTTGTCTTAATTAAAACATAACAATTCTAGTATGCTTGAATGGACTCATCCGAAGCTTGCCGCCTTTGTGCCAGCTAATCCATCAAGTCCATCTCCATATCTGGATGGAAAAAATACTCTAGCAGTGCCTCCTAAACGTGGCGCAATCAGCATCTACTAGTTTAAGTTCAGGCATCGTTTGCCAATCTCTGGCCAACTCTGACAATTTAGAGCGTAGAGCTAATGCCCACTCTCCTCTCGGAATATGTTCCTTTCTTATTGCTATTTTGAAGGATGATAAAAATATTTCCACATCCTGTGATCCATCAAAACCTGGCAATGATTTCGATCTGAACCACATCGTCGGGTCATGACTTGGCGTTCCCACTATTGGGTCCTGCATTTTTTGGACTACTCCCGCTTTTCTTTGCCACAGATCTTCTAAAGTCTCCTAACTCAAGCGTTGCTTTCCCGTGCTCCACCCAGTTCCTGAATAAATCCAATGATCTAATACATTAAAAGCTTGTTGTACCTCCATATAATGTGTTGAATGTCCACCTAACTGCTCTGAGGGATCCTTATCTTCTCCCATAGCTAATTTTGCCAGCACACCCCTTTGCTGACCCATTCCCAACATTTTCTATTCCTTCTGCTCCCTTAACGAAGCCGTAGCTTCTGCTGCCGCTTTTGATCGAGTTGTCATGCCTAACTATCTATGCTTACTTATATGGAATCAAAAACTTTTACACCCCTACCATGTAAGGTAATGGGTGTCCTTAATAACCAAGGTCGCTTTTACCTTTACGGAGGAACGAGTCAAACGATCGAGCGAGTAATAATTAACAAGGGCTTTATTACAATTTGGGGAGGGAAAGAGGTGGAGCATTTAGAATTTACAAAAAAGCTACCCAAGAGACATAAAGAAAAACGCACATCAAAGTGCAAAACAACAAACCATTAGGAACAAGGAGGTGAGGCGGCCAACTTATAGGCTGCCTTACAGAATGCTAAAGCATGCGGTTAGTCCAAGGAGGAGCCCGAGCTGCAGCCAGGACCAGAGAACATCGAGTCCAACAGAGCACCAGTTGAGCACAACCTTACACGTTCATACGAGAGAGAGAAAGCATCTCGTCTTGAATCACTCTTGCTCTTTATAATCGAGCACTCCTATCCTGGAATGCACCCTTTATTACATTCCCTTATGGAATGTGTTGAAAAGCTTGCATAACTCTATGCATTCAGCTTAGGAATGCATTAATCTCTTACTAGACCTCGGTGGCTCTCACAATGCCTACGTCTAAATGGAATGTGAGATTCCTCAGGCTGAGGTCGCTGAGGATGGCAAACATCCGTCCAGATGTGATTATCGCATAAGATACATTCTGTTTGCAGAGCGAGTTTCCAAAGTTCCTTGATGTCGCATACCGCTTCTTGATCAATAAGTCGAGTAATTTTGATGTGTAAAGCATTATACATAATGCGGATTTTAGAATGTTCGGATTTAGGTGTACGGAGAGTGTGAAGCTTGGTCATTGATATAGTTGAGAAACTCGGCCGTGGGTTGCCTGTCATGTTGCAGGATTCATAAAAATCTGTTAAGGATTTGTGAATAGGCTTCCATGCGGCCATATCTATCAGTGATACAGGCTTCGACTTTCTTAAAATCATAAACATTGTGTGAGGCAGAAACCCACCAAGTACGATCATCGCCCCAAAAAGAAAGATTAGCGCATCCAAAATTCGGCGATTATTAAGTCCAAATTCTAAAGTGAGTTGTTTCAAGTGTCATAATTTTTTTATGATAAAATGCAATATGCAAATTGTGTAACGCATTCCTTGGCGCATAGAACGCCAAGGGCGTCCAGTTGACGGTAGGGGTCTTTTGGTATAAAGTCAGAGCAAGAAAGGTTCTTAGTGGCTTTTGGTTTTCCGTAATATGGTTGACATATTGTCAGTGTGCGGGTCGGAGTTGGCTAAGGCCGGTTGTGCTTATGTTTGATCCTGAATTATGTATGATTGCTTGTAGGACGCCTGTTGCGCCTTAAGCTATTGCTTTGTACGTTACTACGTTTTATCTTGTGTTACGATTTTGTGTGGAACTTTCACGAGGGGAACTGCTTGTAGGCGACCCTAAACTCGGGCAGTCCCAATTGAAAGCGCATTTCAATTAGTTTGTGCTTGTGCGATTGTATGGTATGCAAAGTCAGAGTGTGTTTCGCCCCATGTTCAAAGGGGCATTAAAATATTTACCTCTTATCTTAGTAGTTTGTATTTCCTGGGTGGTTGATGTTGAGGCGATCTTATAGGCCCATAAATTACAAGACATCGTTTAGGGTTCTCCTGACCATACCTGGATCCAGTTGTAGTTGTTAAGATTCATGTTCAGTTTGAAGTGCAGCTCAGGATTTTAATTAAACAGCTTGGGCAGGAAAACGCGTTTCATCTAACATGTGCCTAGGCTTATCACTGATAAATCATGGGGTAATGCTTGGAACCGTTTTCCTTAAGTTAAATTAAAAAGCAAACTAGTCTAAAAGACTTTTACACAGATCCCTTACAGGATCAGGATGATATTGTGTCTTTTTAAACTTAAAAAAATCCAGAGCCTGTAATTGATAATGAAATGGATCAGCAAGTGCTGCTTACCATGTTAAATATAGATTCATTATTGCCACAAGAGCAGCGCTAGACATTGGTCGATCTGCTTCGATGGTTTAGTAGGATTTTCAGCCTGTCGACTTCCGAATTTTGCATGAGCTACTTGTCTCCGCACAATATTGATACTAAAGGGGCGAAACCTACCTTTCAGCCACCTAGGCAAACTTCACCGTTAGTGCGAGACATTGTACAAAAAGAAGAGCCTGAAATGTCAACGTTAAAAGTAATAGTCCTTACTCTAGTCCGGTAGTTATAGTAAAAAAAGAACGGTTTATAACGTTTTTGCGTCGATTATCAACAATTGAATGCCCAGACTTGCCCTTCTCTTTTTGCGAAGGCCATTACGAATTCTTGCGAATGTTGTTTGGCCTTTGTAATGCGCCTGCTATGATGCAGCATGGGTTAGATCAGGCTTTGTTCCATTTAAAATAAGAACAATGCTTGGTCTGTCTGGACGATATAATCGTGTTTGCGTGGACTTTTTTAGAGTTTTTAAAGCATTTAGAAAATGTTTTTATGGTGTTGGATCAACATAATCTTCGATTGCGACCAAAAAAGTGTTTTTTTGAATATAAGGAGGTGAAATATCTTGGTCATTTAGTTAGCGGAACCGGTGTATTGGTTGATCCGGATAAGGTTTTAGCAGTAGCTTCTTTTCCGGTCCCAAGAAGCAGAACTAATGTTAGAAGTTTCTTGGGTTCAGCCATATACAACCGTAGATTTAGTGCAGGGTTCTCAAAGGTATCTGCTCCGTTAATAGCCTTAACATGTAAAAAAATAAGTTTATATTGTCAGATCAATGCAATGATGCTTTTCAATTATTAAAGAAAGCTTTAACTTCTGCCCCTGTTCAGACAATGAGGGATCCAAAAGCACCACTTACGGTGTATACAGCTGCGTGATTATAGGGATTAGGAGCTGTGTTGCAGCAAGGTATAGGTATAAAGCAGCGTGAAGTGGCATATGCCAGTGTAACATTGTCGACAAGTTTCGACATTATTTGTTCCAAAATCCTTTTGTGATTGTGACTTACCATCACGCACTTTGTTATCTTCGAAATTTGAAAGATCCATTGTCTAGGTTGGGACGCTAAATCACAAAACTCGAGGAGTTTTAGTATGAAATTCGATATCGGAAAGGAGGCCTGCAAAAAATGCAGACTGTCTTAGTAGATTCCCTACGGTCGCTTTTCCTCAGGAAAGCGATGATGACACTTATTTGGTTCTATTACACCCATTAGACGTCTGTGAAAAGCAATCTAAGGATTTGGAACTAGGAAACTTGTTGGCTGGTCACATGCCAGAAGGTGTTCAGCAGCGGAAAGGTTATGTTGTACTTAATGGATTACTGTATTATTTGGCCCAGTTAAACCGCCTTGCTTGTTGATAGTTGTGCCTTTGCACTTGCGAGAGCAAGTTATGTCTGCATGTCATGATGACCCATATGCTGGGCATTTTGGGATGACTCGAACGGTGGCTTTGATGTCACAATCGTATTATTGGCCAGGATGAAGGCGATCTATTTCTTATTATATTGAATCATGTCACGTATGTTAAATGGTTAAATTGCCGAGACATAAACCCAATGGGTTGTTCGAACCAATTGACGTGTCAAACCCCAGAAAAAAATGGGGGTTTGACTTTGTGGGGCCCTTACCAGTGGCGAAGGCCGGAAATACATATATTATAGTAGCTATCGATTATGCTACACAATTTTGTATAGCTGCGCCCGTGAGAAAACAGAACGCGCCCACCTTGGTGAATTTTTTTACTAAATTAATAGCACGGTTTGGGGTTTCAACTGCATTGATTTCGGATAGCAGATCTCCACAAACTAGCAATATTTTTAGGGATTTTATTAGAAAGTTCGGCATTTTACACCGATGTTCAGCGCTATACCATCAGCAGGCTGATGGTATAATATAGACATTAATTATCGGCTACGGGACTTGAAACGGTTGTGGGCGCCGCCATTTTTACTCATGTCAATAATCTGAAGCGCTATACGTCACAACCGGAGCAGGTCGGGTTTTTAAACCAACAGAAAGCGCACAAGACGGAGGGTGAAACAAAGACGGGACAGTCAGTCTCGAGTCATTTGCCGCAGTTTGTGGGGCGGAACCTGGACCCGTAGGGGGATCTTTGGGATTTGGATCACTTCCTGCGCTACGGCTACTTCTCAAAGACGTCTTGGGAGCCAAGAGATAAAGCTTTACGAAGCATGCTGGGGAGGGGTAGGTACCCATTCGTTTTTAATTTTATTTTCCGGTTATTGCATTAGTGGAGAGTTCCTTTATGAAGAGAAAGAGACGGAAACAGTATCAAGGATCTAGCCTCGCTAACTGACTTGGGTAAAACTTTTGATATTCTGTAGAGGGAGAGAGAAAATAAACTGAGATGGCTCAGCCTCTGCCCCGGTATTCCTTGTTTCTAGATGAATCATGTACAAGTTAGTTAATTAGTACCATGTTTAGTTATCTCTGGTTAAGTTATTGTTACTGTTAATGCCCCGGTGCCAGCCTCTAAATAGGGCGAAAAATTGTCCGCCCTTATCGGACGCAGCATCAGTCGCCCAGGTAGGACACCTTTAGGCATAGTGAGTTGGTTAGTAGGATGATGGTTTTTTTTGTTTTTTTTTACATATGTGCGTATAGTGTAACTTAAATTAACAAGATGCCTTCTATTCGCGTGACCCCTCTGTGTAGAGTCTTCGACAGTTGTCGAGCTGTGGATGGTTTTGGAACTAGATAAAAATAACGTGAAAGAAAAAAAATGACAAATAACAAGTATATTTTATATTACCATTTGGTTATTATCGCTTGAGGTTAGACGTCAGTTTATGGAAGGATTTTGCAATTCTAAAGAAGTACCAGAGGTTAGGTTCAATTAGTTTTGATAGGTATAGTTCTTGCAATTGGGTGTCATTTGATGAAACCTTCATGTCTTTTGGTTTAGTAAGATGGAGTTGGGTAAGGTGGGTATGGTTGCAAGAGAAAAGAAGGTGTGTCCAGGATAGGCAGGGGTGGTTGCAAAGTGGGCATGCGCCATCAATATTAATCTTAATGTTATCTGGGGGTAAGTAGAAAAAGTATGGCCTCCTATTGCTTTTCAAAGTTAATCTTGAATAGTGGTTATGTGTATTTGAGTTGAAAATTCTTAGTAAAATATTTTGACGAAACTTTGTGGTTAGTTTTTGCTTGACTGCTTGCTGGAGGTGAGTGATTTGGGCTTTGTCATAGCGACAAAAATCTTTTGTCGGTGTTGTCTATGGTAGGGGTCTGGATCAGTTCTACAAATCATTTTAAGGGGTTATATTTGTCTAGGGTTGAGTCGAGCCAGTATTGGAATAGCATCCTGGTGGTGTCGTGGGCTGGTCTTTTAAGCATCCTTAGCCAAAAGGAAAAAGTTCTTAGTGCAAGGTGAACAGTTATAGGAGTTAGCGATAGTTCGTTGTTAATAAGGTAATAGGGGGTGTTGAAGTTTAGAAGAAATATACGTTTGTAATATTTTTCTTGCAGGTTGGAAAAGTAGTTGCTTCTGTCCCAGGCTCATAGTGGGGCGTTGTAGAGTAGGATGTGGAGTAGCAGGGAGTTAAATAGTTTCTGGTGAGTCAGGATGTTATTTAGTTTATTTGTGGTGAACAGACGAAGCATAATGCCCAGCTTTTGGTTAATTTTTGTTATGAGGTTTTCTGAGTGGGTTTTAAAATTGCCATTGGACTGGAATTTAATCCCCAGATAATTCCAGCTGCTTACCACGTCGAGTGAGGTATCATTCCAGGTGAAGGTGTTGTTAGTTGCTTTTCTTTTGCCACGCGCAAAGATTATTATTTTCGACTTATTCGGGTTCAGCGTTAAGTTATTTACGTTGAAGTATTCGTTTAGCGCTTTAATGGCGACTCGGAGTTTGCATTTTGAGGGTTCCATGATAGCTATGTCATCAGCGTATAGTAGACATTTAAATGGTTTTCCTATAAAGTCGTATGATGAATTTTTTGGGAGAAATAATGAAAGGTCAGCCAGGAAGAGGATGAATAAGAGCAGGCTCAGGGGGTCACCTTGCAATACTCCCGAGGTGATATTAATCAGTTGGGTGGTGCCATCGATGGCGTTGATTAAGATATTTAAGGAGGTGTAATACAAGGAGATATTATTAAGGAGGTGCTCCGGAAGGCCTAGGGCTTTTAGTTTAGTCCAGAGTAAGAAATGATTGACGGAGTTGAAGGCACGGGATAAGTCTGCAAATAAAGTGTAAAGGGCTTTTCGGGGTTTAGAGTTGTTAGATTTGATAAGTGAGTTTAGAATAAGTATTTGATCTTCGGTGCCTTTACTGCGTAAAAAAGCTGTTTGCTCCGGTGGGAGTACGTTGGTTAGCAAAGC
>JAQGAO010006266.1:0-12509 GCA_034697705.1 Ommatoiulus sabulosus
CCGTTAATCAGTTGGGGTATTCAAATAAAAGCATTCCGAATCGCACTTTGGTAGCCTAAACGTCACATGTACAAAATAAATGCTTTATTGGTTTACATACAGCGATAACCTCGAGTACACATTGTGTCGATTTTTAACAGGTTTTAAAATTAACAGAAGATTTTAAGCTTTCTGAAAATGAAAAAGCTAAATTGGGGATTGTTACGTGGGTTGCACGCAGATTGCTTGAAGTGTGGGAAGAAAAGAAAATTGTGATAAACTTTTTCAGATATGAATAACTGAAGAAAATCTGTTTGGAAATTTCACAGTCCAATACGTCGTAACATCCGTAAATGTTTTGAGAGCAGTCACCAGTGTCAGACAGTCTGTCCCAGAGGCATTTAAACAAGTTTAAAAACTGTTTTACCAGCTAACAAATCTATCGAAAGTTGGTGCAAAAAAGTAGACAGACTACAAGATCCGAAACTAAGTAACAAAAAAATCTGAAAAAATTCTTTTAAAGGACTGTCTTTTCAACTATGTGAGACGGCTTTTCACAAACTATGCAGGATCCCCTGATGCAGACCACATCGAAGTAGATATACCATCAGAAATTCTAGCAGAATCCTTCAGAAATCATGCCAGAAACAATTACACCAGTAAAGACAGCTACAGGATACTTGAAAAGTGGGAACAAAAGGAAATTCCTGCGATAAACCTTTTCAGATATTAAATAACAGGAGAAAGTCTGTACGGAAGGTTTCCCTGAACGGAATCTGTCCATCTATCCCAAAGGCTTTTAAACACAAGTTTAAAAACTGTTTCACCAACTAACAAATCTATGGAAAGTTGGTGCAAAAAATTAGACAGCCTACAAGTTCCAAAGCTAAGTAACCAAAAAAATCAAGGAAAAAAACTATTAAAGGACTGTCTTTGCAAAGATGGTACACGGATGTTTAAAATGCCAACTTAAAAGTTGAAGTTGTTGTCTATCATTACGCTTCCATCCAATCATCCCAATAAATAAGACTACGGCATAATCCTCATTAAACCATAATTGAAGTCGTATTTAAAAAGCAATGATGCAAAACGAACAGAAATAGTCCAAACTATCTGCTTCAACGCACACTATTCGTTTAGCGAGCGATTCAATTAACGTCGTTTAAAATTCTTAATAGTGCGCGAAGGCATGCACTTCAATGCTAGTTGTATAATTACATACAACATAGACTTTAGACTTTGTTGAACTTTTCAGCAGATGTAATTGGAAGAAATTATCGGTTTTCTTTTTTCTTTTTTTATTTTCTCAAGACGACATGGGTTTGCATTCGAACCTTATTTTTTCATTCATTTCCATTTTCAAGCTGAGAATCAAACTCATCGTTTCCAAACGTAAAAGCTGCTTAGTCATTTGCATGACATCGTCTTGCTGACAATGACGAAACCGAAACAAATTCAACGATTTTGATGTCAACATCCAAGCATTTCTTCCACTCCTGATAAATGAAATCATGGGATAAAAACGCAGAAAGTTGCAGAGACGCAGGCAGCATTACCGAGCTTTTCAACTTTTATCTGAATAATGGGACGGCATTCATGTCAATGTCATCTGCCTTTAAACGCTACATTTTTTGGAAACAGGATATAGAAAGAGAAAATCGAACATTTCGCAACGTTGAATCCTCTGCGATGAAGCTGTCAATGAAAAGTAAACGAAAACATGCAACAGTTACAGCGAACTAAAATGTATACATGAATGGGATTTTTTAAATGCTGATTTAAACGACATGCTGCATGCGACATTTAAATGTATCAGCAGTTTCTCATCAAAATAGTGTGTACTAAAAACATACCTAATTATGTGAAATATCGATTTTGTACAAAAGTTTAATCGTGCTAGGCGCTAAGAATGTACAAACTCATTTCCAGTCCCAGTCCTATAGGGTACGTACACATTATGTTTAACTTCTCCCTTTAAGTCGTTTGCCGAATTCGGATATTACAAATTTTAGGATAGACGAATGAATTTTCGAGTTCCCTTGAGACATAATGAATTTTACGTTTTAACGGGGAATTCCTCGATAAAAGTTGCAGGACTTCCCATTCATATACATGTATGGGGGGTAGGATTTTATCCGAACTTCGATGAAGCCTTAGTTCTTATTGTTGAAGTCATGTTTTGTATGACTTCATATAATACGAACTACGGTTTAAACGAACAAATGCCGACGACCTTGAGATTCGACTTAAAGAGCTTAAGGAAAAGAACTTAAGGAACTGCAATTTCCTTAAAGTCAAATTTAAATGTTTGAAATTTAATGGCACATAACGAATTATTTCACTACGATAATCGTAGAAATTTAAAATCTACCAAATGTACGAAATGTGCTGGAAATGTACGAACTCATTTCCAGTTCCCAGTCTATGGTATGGGTAAATAATGTTAATTTCTCACTTTAAAATGGATTCCGAACTCGGATTTTACAAATTTTAGGCTAGACGAATAAAATGTTCGAGTTCCCAAGCATTCGTGCTATACACTATATAAAACTATAAAACTTGCAGAACTTTCCATTCATATACAGCACGTGGGGTTATGATTTTATCCAAACTTCGATAATTCTTTAGTTCTTATTGTTGAAGGCATGTTTCGTCTGACTTCTGATAATACCAACTACGGTTTAAACGAACAAATTCTAACGTCCCTTAAGATTCGTCAGAAGGAGCTTCGATCAACTGCAATTTCTTTTAAAAGTTTCCTGGTTTTCGAAGACTGAGGCCCTGTATCTTAAAGTCAAATTTAAAGTTTGAAATTTACATGAAACCTAACGAATTATTTTAAGTTAATCGTGACGTTTCTGTTCACGAAATACAACTGTACACGTGTACTATATCTCGAGCGAGTGTTTATATTCCTCAATTTTCGGCTTCGTTTCAGCTGTTGAAAAACGCTGCAATTTCCCATTTTATCGTCTCATTTTTGTACCAAACTCACTCTTGTCGAGCAATTTTTATCCTGTAAATAGACGATTTGGCTTCGATCCTAGAACGTACAACGACGCAAACATCGCAAAATAGTCTACACAATCTCCGAATTTTTTCTCAATTTCAAAACCAAAATGTGAAACTCTGCAGAAGGCATGTCTCGATTAGAGGGGGTGTAGTCAGAGCATAATCGGTATAACACTGCGAGGCACATGTTAATCTCCCTTTCACGCTTTCGCAAGCCTGATAAAGCCCATATTCAAAAGCATGAAATGTTATAAAACCATTACCCAGGACGAAAAAGCAGCCAAAAACGTGGCTAATTTGACGCAATTTTCAGTGAGCGAATGGCTTCCATCCAAGACCGTGCCAGCGTCGCAAGGTTCGGGCATGTAATTGGCGTCAGCAATAGGCCATAAAGCATTTAATGCACACCGAATTACGCCCTATTGGAGTTCACGCCTGGATGGATTCACATCCATTAATTGGAGCCCGTGTCATTATAATCTAGCGACTTAACGGCGAAATTGCTACCTGCAGGCGAGCATAAAGCGCATAGGACTAATTTCTATTAAAACTTGCTCCTGGGATTAGGCACAGTGACTGGCTAGGACGAGAGGAAATTAGCTGAAATATGGGTGTGATCTATAGTTGGACCTTACCGAAACTTTTGTTTTTCTGGATGCAGCTTTATTTCAACATTCCGTTACTCGCGCTATTATCTGGGAGATAGACGAAAAATGCTTTTTTTTTTCTTAAATATATAACTCGACGACAGTTTGAGTATTTAGACTGTGGTTTACTCCATCTGCCTAGCTCATGGTCAGTGACATCTAGGTGCATTTTGAGATGAATTGCATCATCAGTTGCGGTTGGGAAGGGCCGGCCTTTATCTGTGAGAGACATTTCGGAAGCAACTCCTTAAACCGGGGTGATTCGTACGCCTATTGCAGGTTGTTTAAATGTTTAAATTGCCTTTAAGTAAATTTAAACACACAAAATGTATTGAGAAGATTATAGGGCACCTGCTGATGTACCTTATATTGACCTTAACGTTTGTCTTGAAGGTCATTAAAATTGTAACTTTTTTATTATTTACGCCACCTTGATGTTTTCAATTAGTGAAATTATACATGGCCTTTTATGAGCACAAAAGGTTTTTAATCAAAAACGTTACGAGGAAATAAAACATGTGCCATTCCTATAAATGGCTTCCCAGCTGAGCCCACTGAAGCCATGCAGGAAAGCCCACACCTTCCCTATGCGTCTGAGATATGCAGATGTACTTTGTTGGGAAGCTTTTGTAGGGATCTGCACATTTATTCTATGTATTGTGCTCACAAAATGGCACCTTTAATACAAATGTACAGATCAACAAAAGGCACATTATCAGGTGGTCCATAGCCTTCTCAATACATGTCATACGTGTTTAAATTTACTTAAATGCAATTCAAACATATAACCAGCCTGCAATGGACTTATGCACAGTATGCGAAATACCAATATGTCACTCGGCAGTTTGTTTGATGACAATATTTCGCAGCGCCAACCGTGCGACTAGGGACGGCCGAGTAGAAAATGCGCATTAAGCCACGCCCATATATCGACAGTATCGCATCGGCAATGTTGTTTTAAGCTAATGAAGACGTGGACAGTGCCCGGATGTCAGAAACAAGAAGGGGTCATTCAAAAAGGATGTCCTCGTGCAGGGGAAAAGGCCGCAAAGGGGTCAAAGTTTGCGGCCCCAAAACTTCCTGTGAGAAAATATATGCAGCAGACGACGCAAAGTAGGCAGCGTCTGCTTTATCAAAATGCACTTATCGCCATCCCTCCTTTCAAACGGATTGCTATATACTTAGCCAAATTGGGCAGTTTTGTACTGCGAGTTTTGTCAAGCGAGTGATACGTCGCCCGACGAAACGACCATATCGCGTCGTATCGTTGGGCGTTATTATACTTAGCTGCCGCCGTATCAAGTCAGGCGCTGCAGTCGCGTTTCTTTTATTACATGGGAACATCAAAGGTGCCGACACGGAGTGACTATGCTGGTATTTCGTATACTGTGACTTATGCTTCCCAAAGTTCTAGCATTCTTAAGGAAACGGCTGGTTGAGTAGCGTCAAGATAGTCGACAAAAAGGCTCGCTTATTTCCCCGAAAACTGTTTGAGAAAAAAATAAAACAAAGGCGGATTCGTTGCGGCTCTACTCCTTCCATGGTCAGAAGAATGTTGACGCAGTACGCGTTGAAGAGGTTTGGCGAAGAAACTCGATCTCGGAGAAAGATTCCTGGCATATTAAAGCTCAGAAACCGTTGAGGAAATATTAGAAAGCGCATTCTTGCCATCCTTTCTTTTTTTTTCAGGAGTTTGAAAGGTTGGCAATTCTCTAATTAAAGTCATTTGAGCGCGACATGAGGCCGCCTAATGCACTGGCGACATTTCGATCGCCGACAAGAATTTAGACAAATGTGTGCCTTGTATAGCCAAAGTGAAACGGTCCAATCACGAGTCATGCAGCTCTGCACTGCCCTCTGTCAGCCTCGTTCAAAATTATTCCAAAAAAATCCGAAGACATAAGCGAGGTAATTCTTGCCACACTAACGAAAAAGGGAAATCCCATCAAAAAGTGCATGTTGAACTTGTTGAAAACTTGTACTCTGGGAAGACTCTGTTGCCAATTCAAAACTTGTGTACAATATTCGATAAAATCAAAATGCATTATCAGGTACATTTTAACACATGTTCTTGATTGGGTAAGCAAAAAATGGAGCAGACACTTTTAACATTGCATTCAAAAACTACTGAAATTTTGTTCATTCACATCTCATATATTTCTGTAAATAAACTCTAGAAGTTTTTCTACATGCACAAAGATGACGTCAGCGTACCCTTTCGCAGAATTTCGACAATGAATCAATGTCGCAGTTAAGATGAATTCGACTACCTCTTGATATTAACCGGGCGCACATTCAGATGCCGGGTACACACCATCACCAAACCAAAACTAAAAACTCCCAACTTGAAACTTTTCTGGTTTGTGGCAACGAAAAAAATGGCGTAGCAAACTGTTATTGCCAAACTAAGAACTAGAAAATCAAGTTTGCAAACTAAGTTTGGCGTTCCCGTCGAGTGTCGGTGAGATTAAAGGTGAGATAGCCAAACTTTTGGCGGTGGTGTGAAAACATTTTTGATCAAACGTCGTCTGCTACTTCATTGTTTTCATAGATAATCGTTTTAAGTTTTTATCAATTTGAAATGTGTCTTACTTTCGAATATTTATTTCAAATGCAATTTATCAAATTATATGTACAATGCGCCTCAGATTTCATGATTGATTTCATGATGGATTTCATAATGTATTGACGACACGAACGCATACACAGATTCCAGAACTTAATTATTAAAATGAACGCATAAATAAACTACATCGGAAGGAAGAATACATGCATGTTGTAACAAACATTTCTTGGAATGAAATGAAATTTATAATAAATGCGAAATTCCTTCTTTTGTATGTGGAAATGCATTACGTTTAATGCATTTCGATATAATTTATCTTAGTTCATCCAAACATTAATCAACGTTTATTCTTAAGAACGTATTATCTTATATATGGCAAGTTATCTATACGAGAAAACAATGAAAGAACTTTACAAGAAAAGTTTCACGAACCCATATCTTTGCAAATTTATGAAAATTTCGAAACGATTTCCACAAACATTGAATGTGCTAACGCTGCTTTTATTGGAATCATTGCCTCCCCACCTCAATCACTCTTCAGTGGCATTAACCCCGAGCTTGAATTTACGACCAAGTTGTCAAGAGCAACAAGGCGAAATTTCTCCAAAAAATAATACATTTCTTGCATTTTAATACTGATAGGGCATTCATGATTTCAAATTAAAAACACCAGCCTCTTTCATTGGCCAGATTTTAATCGAATTTCCGCACTTTGTCTTCTTATATAGCTCATCCATCCAAAAAACAATAAGGTTTACGAGCCCGAAATCCAAATGTATACATGATTAGCTGTAAATAATTAATAAATCTAAATACTTCTTTCCCGTAATGGCGCTCTTAGCCGCTCGAACAAAGTCGTAAGCGACACCTGGGGAAGGTAAAAGCCCAGCAAGCCTACAATTCACTCCTTCCCATCAAGAGGCCATGGATGCTGGAAAATTGGCTTATTTTATCAAATGAAATTAATATTTAACGAGAGCTAGAAAGAACATCGAAAGGGAAGGAGGCCATGAAGATGGAACGCTTACTTTGTAAGTAAATACTTCCCCAGAGTTTAATTAAAACAAATTTCGAGTAACGGAATGCTACTCGTTCATTTACTAAATTTGCGCATCAAACTTTCTAATTACATTTTTTTTAATGTTGAGTAATAATGCGCGTCCTCACTTCAATTTAGCGCCCGATTTTTATTTAATTACGCATGCGGCGCATTTGCCACCCAAGTTTATCAACGCCCGAAACTTGAACTTTTTTCCTGTTTCTCCTTGATCGTGTCTTCCGAGCTTAATAAAAATTAGCCAAAATTAGGAAGAAATCTATGAATATCGTATAAGAAACTTGGCATTTAGTTTGAAGAAGAATTTCAATTTCATTTCAATTAAAGGTAACTTTAATGAAGGTTAACACCCGGATATTTACATGTACGGTAGAATGTCGAAGCAAAAGTTCTAAAACTTTGCATTTGCTATTAAATGTTGTTTGTTTGTTTGTTAATGGATTTTAAACGTTGGCCTATTTCTGCTACACGAAGGCTAAACACCAACGCCAGGGGATGTACCAGCGTCACCTACCTGGGAATTTTGCCTATGAAGGGGGAAGTCCACCCCTCCCCTCCTCCCTAGAGGGATCTTTAACGTGCAGAGATCAAACGGGATCCACACCGGACCTCGGTTTAAAACTCTCACCCGAAAGAGCCGCCACTTAGAGAATTTTGCACATCCTCAAAATTCTCACTCACCTCGACCGGGAAGTGAACCCTCGCATGGACATAAACATGGAGAAGATGACTTCTGTCAAGCAAAATTGCCATGAAGTTGACCGACTTGAATCATTGTCATTTTGCATTCGGTAGACGCGGGTTCGATTCTCGGGTCGGTTATCCTGATTTTGGTTTTTCCCTTTTTTTTCTGTTGACGAGAATTCATTTCTCATAATACCCCCAGGCGAATGTTGAGATAGCTCCTATATTATATCAGCCATAACCTGTTCCTTTTATTCCCGTTTCTCTTCTTGTTCATTATTACATTATTATTATTATTATTATTATTATTATTATTATTATTATTATTATTATTATCCGTTCAGTGTTTCAGTTTTCCGTTAAGTCAGCTTCTTGTTTATTTCAGGTTTATACCCAGCCACTTACAGTGAAGTATTTCTTTATTGCGGCCGGTCCCAAGTCCGAGTAAATGGAGAGGGTTGGGCACATGAAAGGTGATGCGCTTCCTGTTCCAAAACCGACAACACGATTGATTTCTGCTTCCGAAGCGTCACTGGCTCCGGTTTAAGACACCAACGGGCGTTGCGCCTATGGTTGATGATTAATATTCTTAGTATTTATTCTTACAGGTATATCAGGGTTCCCCCAGAAATTTCATTTTCAACTTTCCTGACTTTTCCAGGTTTTTAAACAAATTTCTCTGACCAATGACAATGTGAAAAACTTCGAAAATTTGTAATCTTAAAAGGTTGAAAATTGTCCAAACCTGTACTCGAAAATAGATGAAAACTTTTCAAATTTGTGCTGCAAAATGTTGTAAATCTTGCACATTTATATTACAATATTATAAGTTTGAAAATTTTGCAAATTTTTCCCCGAAAACTGTTTAAAACTTTGAAAATTTGTCCTTGAAAACTGCTTAAAATTTGGCAAATTTGTCCTGTGAAATTTGTGAACATTTTTCAAATTTGAATTAGGAAATCTTGTAAAATGTTGTAAATGTGCCATGAGATACCCATATGGAAACATTACTTTTGGATTAATTGTGACAACATTTCTCTAACTTTTTCAAAATAAGTCATTCCTCCCTGACTTTCCAGGTTTTTCAGGTCTGGGGGAACCCTGTATATCGTTTTTAACCATCTTAAATACTTTTGATTAAAAGAGTAGCTAAACTCTTTACTAACATCATAGCAAAAACGTCCTAACACTGAATACAGTTTCATTCAAAAAATTCATCAAATGGAAATGAAAATGTATCGACTTTTGGCAAACTTAAGTTGGTCTAACGGATGTTTGTACGAATTGGCGAAATACTAGTATCAGGAATTCGAATTAGTTTTATTGGTTAAACAGGACATATGTCATCAGTGACCAAAATGTATAGCGACGCAATGCGCTAAGGAATTTATTGGTCCAACAATTAGCACCTACAAAAACCAACAGACCGATGACTAATTCGTGAAATACTTCTCTTAAAACACCGACAGAAAATCGATGAGTTTGTTGATAAAGCCCAATGGTGTAACGCCTTAAAAACGCTCTAAAGCTGAGCTTCACACGCTCGCTGACCGCCAAAATAGTGAGCCAATTATGGAAAACTTGGCGAGATTGTCGAAATAAATCAAGATAAACTTAAGAAACGTCTTAACTCAAGAAAATGGGACAAATTATCAAAAACATTGCAACTGGAATGACCGATATACACGAGTGTTAGATAGTACGACAAAGTGCGTCAGACAAACAACACAAACTTTTACCAACATACGATTGTTTTAATTTAAGATATACTGTACGAATTCAGCCAAAAGTGGAGATATATTTGAATATACAGTTCAAATTGGGCGAGTTTAGCGCCTTGCCATTAGACACATCTCCATTTAAATGAGTTCGTTCGTTCCCTCTTTTGCAAATTAAAAGAACAGAATGACAACTTTGTCAATTGTTAATGTGAACAAAGCCCAAGAAGGACTACAAAGAAGAGTAATTATCAAATAATGCGGATGCACGCACGTGTCGTCCCAACTTTAATATGAAGCCGTGCAAATGCAATTCTTTTACATTGCATTTTCAAAAACAAAAAATTCAGTTTTATTCACATGGCCCATTACGAAAGAACAATAAAGATGAGATGAATGGCTAGACTATCAACTTTTACTTTTTTAAGTCAAACTATGAAATAACACTAGCGTTTGAATTAATGTTCTTGCCGCAGTCTAAGAAAAGTGAAACTTGTTACGAAGCGCAAGCTTTTCATTCCGTTTCGGGTAAAGTACTAAACTGCAAATGCGTTCTTTTGCAAAACAGAGCAAATACGCGAAATGAATTATCACATAGCTGAACTTCACTAAGAAGAACTCGCTTTACACGTATTTCTGACAGAATGCTACCAAGTTATTTCCAGTCCCTGCCCTATAGGTATAGGGACAAATAATGGTCATTTCATCGTTTAAGACGAATTTCGAATTCGTAGATTACGTATTTTCGGCTAAAGCGCTAAATTGAACTTCAGACAATATGAAAAAAATGCATTCTTCGTTTAAGACGAATAGCAATATCCATTTTTCCAGGATTACTTAACCTTTTCATCATCATGGACCACTTACAATATTTAAACAATCTGACGGACCCCTTACAAACTTAAGTGTAGTGCAGGTTTATTATATTATTATTTATTGTTATTATTTTTAACATCTCCGTGGACCTTCAGTACCTAATCCATGGACCTCAGGTTAAGAAACCCTGGGTCACTAGACTAAGCTTTCTTTGTGCGCGCCCTCATATATAGTGTATATTAGAAATGCAACTTCAGGAGTCAATAGACTTCTTTAAACTGTACATGCAGTTGTTACGTTTTAGAGCTTGGTTTTGAGATTTCAGGAACTATTCTATCTAGTGACATGTACTACCGACTCGTTTCGCAGGGTTCTAGGACAAAATATACTGAACAAAACATACTGGAGTAAAAATATACTGGTAAAAAATATAGGGGGCAAAAACATTCTGGACAAAATATACTTAACAAAACATACTGGGGTAATAATATATGAAACGCAGTATATTTTGTCCAGTACATTGTCCTATACATTATTACCCCAGTATGTTACAGTTCAGTTTATTTTGTTAAGTATGTTTTGTCCAGTATGTTTTTGCCCCCTATATTTTTTTAACAGTATATTTTTACTCCAGTATGTTTTGTTCAGTATGTTTTGTCCAGTATATATTTTGTCCGGATACCTTTCGCAGACACGTTATGTAGACGCGTGAAAAATATGATCGAATTATACGATGAGATGACCGAATTAAGCGTCTTTTTAACACGGGGCAGCGTAGGAAGAAATCCGTTCTGGAGGTTTTGATCGAATAAAATGGTTGACCGGAATTACGGGTGATCGAATTAAAAGGCTTTCACCGCATGTTTTCCAGTATGTCATCGCGGTCCTGAAATGCGTTTTGTCGAAGTTTTCCCATTCTACTAATCTGATCGTAAGGAAGGAAGAATTAAGGCGGCGGCGTCTTTTATTTTCTCCAATAATGCTTCCTCCATGAGACTCCAAGAAGTCTTATATATTTCCAAGATTGTGGATTGTACATCGTAGTCGCGGTAGTTAGGCCTATACGAAATGAGAAATTTTAATCCGGGTGGAGCGTTAAGCGGTCACTCGTCGAGGGAGGAGTTAATCCAACACGTAATGGACGTCAAAATGGCGTTGCTGCATTTCGTGCTGATAATTCCAACTAGCAATTATGCCACTTTAATTGCACGCGATTAAAAAGAGGAATACGTGATTGCTGCCAATGGCACTTCCGAGAGATTACTCGAAACGAGTGGAATGCATTTGGGCACTGGCTCGGTTTTGTTTTTTTGCCCAGTTCCTCCTTTGTAGGGAGTTCTATGCCCTAGCCTATATACATGTACATAAGCTTAATCGTATTCGGAGGAGAATGTCTCGGGTGCTCAAATTGTTTCGCATTCATTGGTAGCAGCCAGATTTTCAGATCATTATGTGTACTCAGTGTAACAATGCCCTATCTAAAGCTGATCAGTTGAGTGGGATACGTCGAGACTTATAATACACGGAATCAGATTTTGAATTTTTCGGTCGTACAGTGGCCGCTCATTAAGAACTCGTTTTATGCTAATTACTGATAGTAGGAACTTATTTCCAGTCCCCGTCCTAGGGAGGGTATGGGGGATATAATGTTCATTTCTTCGATTAAGAAGAATTCCGAATTCGGGTATTACAATTTTTCGGTTACCACAAATGAATTTGAGTTGCGAGCATTCGCACTATATACAGGGTGTTCATTTGAAGCGCAACAGATGGAATAACCTCGGATCCGTCATAAGTAGACTCCTGAAACAAAATGTAGTGTCACTATACACCAAAGGAGGATCTTCCGTGCCATGACAGTTTGATGACCTTGAACACCGCTTCAAGGTGAACCGCTTTAATATGAACTTAGTTGATCAGAAAACTAATTTCATCGATTGCACTTTTTTTTAATAAACATGTACGGCGTATATACATACTACAGTGAAAGCCGCTTAATTCTGTCAACTCAACGCATAAGTCGACGTGTT
>JAQGAO010006267.1:0-12506 GCA_034697705.1 Ommatoiulus sabulosus
TTAAAATATTAAAAAAATTCTTAAGACCTATTTAGAAAGTTTTGGCAATTAATGTTTTCCAAAAAATAGAGAAGGGATGGGGCCCGGAACAAACATTACACCCCCAGAAATAATTCCTCTCGGAGGGCCTGCCGCACATTGACGCACTCTTTCAAAGATGCCCGGCATGCCATTTACATTGTCCGCAGCAACCGCAGTTCTGGCCACAAGATCTTCTCGCGTGTCCACTGGAGTCTCTTACACTACGTTCTTCAAATGAAATGCATATCAGCCAGTTCTTGATTTGTGTATGCTTCCATTTTGAGGCCACGACTCAAGTAACCCATTAAATGTTGCATGTACCAGCTACGCATTTGGCCTCGTAACTTTTTAATCGTGACCTTTGGACCCTAGGTTCTACGGTGAAAAATGTTTACCTTAGTTCACTCGAACACCAGTTTGAGTTTGTACCATGAGTTCAAAAACACCCTGTTTATCGTGGAACCTCGTTAAAACGGTACCTGGAGTCTACGAACGTTACGGGGAAGTTGCCTCGACTTTTAATTTTCCCTCGACTTAACAATTTTCCACAATTTCCGAGTAGAAATTAGCAATATTTTCCACGTTTTCCGAGTACAAATTAGCGAAATTGTCCACGTTTTCCGCGTGCAAATTTTCAAAATTCTCCAGGTTTTCCGAGTACAAATTTTCCACATTTTCCGAGCACAAATTTTCGACATTTTCCGAATACAACATTTTTCTACGTCTATGTTAATTTTCAAAATTGTCGTTAGTAAAATTTAACGATATAATTTTCCGGTATCAATTTTGGAAAATATGTCGATTTTTCACGTTGTCATTGGTCAGGGAAAATTTTTTAAAACCTGGAAAAGTCAGGGAAGTTGAAAATGAAATTTCTGGGGGGACCCCGTGATTTGTTCGTGTCCCGGGACGGCGGACTGGAAATGAGTCGCTACTGGCGGAAATTCGTAGTTCTTATTAATGAGGTTCCACCTTTTTATTACGAGTTCGCTTTCTTACCTGAAATTTCGAAAATATGGCCGTGCGAATGTGACGCGTTTAATGACGCGTAATTGACTCTTCAGGACTCCAACGATGGGAATCCCGTCCTCGAAGTGCCGGGAACCAAGCATCAACTCGTCCTTCTGCCCACCCAAGAATTGCGAGAGGTAAGGTCCCGGATTCTGAAAAACTGTTCCGGGAAACAGTGGCGCGGAACTGTTTGTCGATTCGATTCGCGTAAGTTACAAGGTTTTTTCATAATTTTTCTTATTTTTCCACGGCCGTTCCAGAGTATCGTGAAGGATTTCGCGGCGCGGTGTCAAGGCATCATCCAGGAAGCCATGAAGTGGGCTCCCAGCGCCACGAGATCTCACTTGCAGGCCTATTTGGCCAACCTGAGCAACTCGCAGGCGGCCCTCAGACAGCACACCGGCCTGGCTTTGGCCGCGGCCTGCGCCCTGGACTTTGTCGGCTTGAACATGAACTCCTACGTCTTAGGGGTACGTCATTGACGGCGCTCCTTATTTCTATATATTACCCGAGAAAATGCTCCGTTAGATTACTCGTTACTCGGTTTGGCGGATGCCAATTGTCCTTTAAGAATCAAAATCTGGACGTCTTCGTATATATTTGTTAGGACGCGTTTTTAACGCGGTTTTTATACGGCGCGAGCGTTTGCTTTCTCCAAATTTACGACAGCGTTTCCCCAAAACCTTGAAATGTCAGGAAAAGTCTGGGAAGAATGACTTGATTTGAAAAAGTCGGGGAAATTGAGGGAAGAATGACTTATTTTGGAAAATTCAGGGAAATTCAGGGATGAAGGACTTATTTTGAAAAAGTCAGGGGAATTCACCGTATGAACGTTAACACGATCCAAAATTAAGGTTTTCCTCGCGTGCAAATTTGTAAAATTTCTCACTTATTCCGAGCACAAATTTGCGAAACTTCCCACAGTTTCCAACACAAATTTTGGAAAAATGTTCGACTATTTTTGAGTACAAATTTGCAAAATTTTAAACAGTTTCCGAGAGAACATTTTTAAAATTTCCTACTTTTTCCGAGAGCAGATTGGCAAAATTTTAACTGTTTTCGAGCCCAGATTCGCAAAAATTTGCAACTCGCTCGCGAAACATTTAATTTCCGAATATGATCTCGTAAACTTCTGGAAAAGTCAGGGAAGTTGAATCCCTGTCTTTACGACGTATCGACTAAATTTTAGAATATTATCGCTAGGTCTAAAATGCGCACTTATCGGACTTTGATCAATCTGGAAATCCTGGAAAAGTCAGGGAACTTGAAAAAGATCGACCTAGAGAAGTCAGGGAAGAATGGTTTATTTTGAAAAAGTGAGGGAAATTCAACGCATGGCAATCCAAAATTAATACTTCTACAAGGTTAGCTCAGGGCCCATTTTCTGAGTAGAAATTTAAAAAATTTTCCACGTACAAATTTTCAAAATTCTCTAGGTTTTTCGAGTAAAAGTTTTCCACATTTTCAGAAGACAAAATTGCGAAATTTCCCACTTTTTCCGAGCACAAATTTTTAACATTTTCCGAATAAAAAAATATTTTCCAGTGTCAATTTTTCACGTTGTCATTGGTCAGGGAAAGGTTTTTAAAACCTGGAAATACTCTAAATTTATGAAAAAATTTCAAAAATTAAGAAAAGCGTTCAAAATTATTAAAAAATACAAAATACTCTAAATTTATGAAAAATGTTCAAAAATTAAAAAAGCGTTCAAAATTATGAAAAAATACAAAATTTAGAAAAAACAGAGTTGAAAATGTTTTAAGAAATTTGAAATTTAATTACGAAAAACTTTCTAAATTTATCAAAAACTTTCTAAATTTATACAAAACGTTAGAAATTTAGGAAAAATGTTCAAAAATTAAGAAAAGCGTTCAAAATTATTAAAAAAAAAATACCCAATTTTGAAAAAAATAGGGTTGAAAATATTCTAAAAATTTGAAATTTAATTACGAAAAACGATTTTAAAAAAAAAAATTTAGCAAAAACATTAAAAATTTAGGAAAAATGTTCAAAAATTAAGAAAAGCGTTCAAAATTTAATAAAAAAAATACCCAATTTAGAAAAAACAGAGTTGAAAATATTCTAAAAATTTGAAATTTAATTACGAAAAACGATTTTAAAAAAAAAAAATTAGCAAAAACGTTGGAAATTTAGCAAAAACGTTAGAAATTTAGGAAAAATGTTCAAAAATTAAGAAAAACGTACAAAATTATTAAAAAAAAATACCCAATTTTGAAAAAAAATAGGGTTGAAAATTTTTTAAAAATTCTGAAATTTAATTACGAAAAACTTTCAAAATTTAGCAAAAACGTTGGAAACTTAGCAATAAGGTTTGAAAATGAAATTTGTGGGGGAACTCTGATCTATTTTCTCGTTTCTCCAGAGCTCCATCTTGGACAAGCGTCCCTCGTGCGTGAAGAACGACCTGTCGAGTTTCGTGGGCGCCTTGACGCTGCGCAGCCGCTACAGCGGCGAAGTGGCCGGCATGCTGGAGCAATGCCCCACGGAGGAGCTGAAGGAGAAACTGTCCTTGAAGCTGGTGGAGGAACTGAAGAGGGCCTGCGCGGAGATGCATCCCGGGCTCCACGAGAAGGCCGTGTTTCGCATCTGCGCCATGCTCATCGCCACGGACGGCTTCGCCCGGCTTCTGCTGCACCATCTTTGCTGGAGCACCGTGGAATACTTCACCGAAGCGGCCACGGAAGTGGCCATCGCTTGCTGGGAATGGCTGCTGGCGGCCAGGCCGGACTTGGAATTGCCGGTACGTGGAAAACTCCGGGAACTTGAAAATGTCTAGAAAAGTCAGGGAACTTGAAAATGTCTAAAGAAGTCAGGGAACTTGAGAATGTCTAAAGAAGTCAGGGAGAAGTTAGGGAACTTGAAAATGTCTAGAAAAGTCAGGGAACTTGCAAATGTCTAGATAAGTCAGGGAAGAATGACTTTTTTTTGAAAAAGTCAGGGAAATTCAACGTAGTCGGAGCCCATTTGGAAGCATTTTTGCATTTTCCCAATACATATTAAGTCGGGGAACTTGAAAATGTATGGAGAAGTCAGGGAACTTGAATATGTCTAGAAAAGTCAGGGAACTTGAAAATGTCTAAAGAAGTCAGGGAGAAGTCAGGGAACTTGAAAATGTCTAAAGAAGTCAGGGAACTTGAAAATGTCTAGAGAAGTCAGGGAACTTGAAAATGTCTAGAGAAGTCAGGGAACTTGAAAATGTCTAGAAAAGTCGGGGAAGAATGACTTTTTTTTGAAAACGTCAGGGAACTTCAACGTAGTCAGGGGCTCATTTGGAAACATTTTTACATTTTTCCAATACATATTAAGTCAGGGAACTTGAAAATGTCTAGAAAAGTCAGGGAGAAGTCAGGGAACTTGAAAATGTCTAGAAAGGTCAGGGAAAAGTCAGGGAAATTCGACGTAGTCGGGGCTCATTTGGAAACGTTTTTAAATTTTCCCAATACAAATTTACAAAACGTGCCCACCTTTTCCGAGGACAAATTTGCAAATTTCTCCACGTTTTCCGAGTACAAATTTGCAAAACCTTCTACATTTTCCGACTACAAAATTGTCAAACTTACAAAATTTATTCACGCAAATTTTTTTAAAAACTTTCTTAATTTTTCTATGCTAATTTTCAAAATTGTCATTAGTAAATTTGACAAAATATTTTACCGCGTCGAGTTTACAAAATATGTCAATTTTTGACATTATCATTGGTCAGGGAAAATTTTTAAAAAACGGGAAATGTCAGGGAAGTTGAAAATGCAATTTCTGGGGGAACCCTGGTTTTGAAAAAAACTTGAGCCGAAACGTCGTAGTAGCGCATCGTAATCTCGTGTCTTTTGTCCGGTATCCATCCAGTTTCTACGAGAAATGGTTTCTGCCTGGCAACGGACCGTGGATCTTCGGCTGGGACTCTTCTCCGAGGATTGGAACGAAGTGAGCCCCCTGGCGGCGTACGAAGGCTGCATCCTGGAGCCTCATCCCCCTTACGTGGCGCCGCACAACGTTTGGCTTAGGGTGAGGTCTCTTTCGGATTTTTGTCTCGTTGCAAGACTTGACCGTGATTTTGTTGATTTTGTAAAATTACCGTAGATCACTTTGATTTTTTTTTGTTTTTTTCAAAACTCGTGAACTTTTCTCAAAATTTTTTTAAAATATTTTCAACTCTGTATTTACTAAGGGTATTACCCCATAACTAAAGGTATTTTTTTTATTAAATAATTTCGAACGCTTTTCTTAATTTTTGAACATTTTTCCTAAATTTCTCTAACGTTTTATGTAAATTTCTTACGTTTTGTCTAAATTTCCAACGTTTTTGCTAAATTTAGAAAGGTTTTCGTAATTAAATTTCAAATTTAAAATATTTTTTTAATAATTTTTAAACGCTTTTCTTAATTTTTAAGCATTTTTCGTAAATTTCTAACGTTTTATCTAATTTTTTTAAGTTTTGTCTAAATTTCCAACGTTTTTGCTAAATTTTGAAAGTTTTTCGTAATTATATTTCAAATTTTTTAAAATATTTTGAACTCTGTTTTTTCTAAATTAGATATTTTTTTTAATAATTTTGAACGCTTTTCTTAATTTTTGAACATTTTTCCTAAATTTCTAACGTTTTTGCTAAGTTTCCAACGTTTTTGCTAAATTTTGAAAGTTTTTCGTAATTAAATTTCAAATTTTTTAAAATATTTTCAACCCTATTTTTTTCAAAATTGGGTATTTTTTTTTTAATAATTTTGAACACTTTTCTTAATTTTTGAACATTTTTCCTAAATTTCCAACTTTTTTGCTAACTTTTTTTTTTTTAATCGCTTTTCGTAATTAAATTTCAAATTTTTAGAATATTTTCAACTCTGTTTTTTCTAAATTGGGTATTTTTTAATAATTTTGAACGCTTTTCTTAATTTTTGAACATTTTTCATAAATTTAGAGTATTTTGTATTTTTTAATAATTTTGAACGCTTTTCTTAATTTTTGAACATTTTTCCTAAATTTAGAGTATTTTCTATTCTTGTCAAATGTTTTACTTAAATTTCGTGTTTTGTTTCTTAATGGTAAATTTTTTTTTCTAAATTTCTAACGTTTTTTTTGTTAAATTTGCAACTTTTTTGCTAAATTTAGAAAGTTTTTCGTAAATATGGACCGGTTTTTTTTTCCAAATTTCCAACGTTTTTCCTAAATTTTGAACGGTTGATTTAAATTCATAGGGGTTTTTTTCTTCAAAATTTTGAACGTTTATAATAAATTTTTAAAGTTGTTCCCGACATTTAAACGTTTTTGCAAAATTTCAATTTTGAAAGTTTTTTTTCTTAATTTCGAGCGTTTTTCATAATGTTTAGAGCGCTTATCCTAAATTTTTAAAATTTGTTTTCTAAATTCAGGCATTTTAGTTAAAATTTAGAACGCTTATCCTAAATTTCGAAAGTTTCTTACAACGTATATCTTTGTCCATAATCAATTAGTTCATCGCGGAACGGATCGAGATCGCTAAATACTGCAGCTTGGACCAAGTGGAAATGATATCCAGCCTGCTGCATCATTCCTTGTCCATTAGAGTGGGCAGTAAGAAGAATTTCAAGTCGCGCCACGTCATGGCCATCGGAACTCGCTTCAGGTAAGGCCTCGTTCGATGGACCGGATTCTGTAAGAATGGTACCAGAATGCCGAGCCCTCGTAACCTCGTGATCCACTCAACGGAGGATGTTTGTTCCGCAGGCTCTTAACTTGCGGATTGTCGCTCGTCCAAGGGGACATTTTGCCGCTGACCATCAGCAAGAACGTGTTGCGGGAACGGATTTACGCCTCGGCTCTCGACTATTTCAGGTAACGTTTCAAAGATTTACAGTGTTTCCCCCAAACCTAGAAAACCTGGAAAAGTCAGGCAACTTGAAAGTGTCTGGAAAAGTCAGGGAAATTCAATGCAGTCATCCATGGAGATCCCAAATTAATTCTTCTACATGGTTAGCTCAGGGCCCATTTTCCGAGAACAAATTTGCAAAATTTGAAACGTTTTCCGTGTACAAATTTGCAAAATTTGAAACGTTTTCAGAGTACAAATTTGCAAAATTTGAAACGTTTTCCGTGTACAAATTTGCAAAATTCTCTAGGTTTTCCGAGTGCAAATTTGCAAAATTCTCTAGGTTTTCCCTGTACAAATTTGCAAAATTTTCCACATTTTCCGTGAACAAATTTGAAAAATTTTCCACATTTTCTGTGGACAAATTTGAAAAATTTTCCACATTTTCCGAGGACAAATTTGCAAAATTGTCCACGTTTTATGAGTACAAATTTGCACATGTCTCTAGGTTTTCCATGTACAAATTTGCAAAATTTTCCTCGTTTTCTGTGTACAAATTTGCAAAATTGTCCACGTTTTCCGCGCACAAATTTGCAAAATTTTCCACGTTTTCCGTGTGCAAATTTGCAAAATTTTCCTCGTTTTCCGAGCACCAATTTTCAACATTTTCAAACCTTCGCCGAATACAAAATTGTCACATTTTTAAAAAATTTGAATGCAATTTTTTTAAATTTTGAAAGTGTTAATAAATTTTTTTAAATTGTGCGTTTCATGTTAGCTTTCTAAAATTTTCGTTAGTAAATTTTGAAAAAAAATATTTTCCAGTCTCGATTTAGCAAAATATATGTAAATTTTTGACACTGTCCTTGGTCAGGGAACATTTTTTAAAAACCTTGAATAGTCAGGGAAATTGAAAATTAAATTTTTGGGGAAAACCTCCAGCGAGTTCTTATTACGGAGGCTCCACCCTTTAATGCGAACATCGGTTGAGCCATCCTGTTTGTCTTTGCCGTAGCTTGCCGCCCCAGTGTCCGACCCAGAAAGGCGTCCTGCTCCGGGAAGACATCCACATCCTCATCAAGTTTTGGCAGATGTTGCACGCCGACAAGAAATACCTTCGCGCCAGCATGGTGGGAAGTAAGTCTCATTCCGTGGCCTCGTCTGAAATTTCACGTCCATGTTGACCGTCTTTTTGTCCCAGAAATCGGGGATTATCAGTCCACCTTGATGCTGAACACCGCGTCGAGCGAGGCGCGGCCGGCTTCGGCGGAATACGGCCGAGTCGGATCCGGCTGGATCAACACGGTGCCCCTCAGCAGCAACATGTCCACGCTGTCCAAGAGATCCTCGGGCAGAGGGGGACAAAAGCAGCACCGGAGCGCCGATTATTACATCAAGGACTACATGAAGAAACGAAGCCTCATTTTGGCGCTTTTGGTAAGGGCGGTCATCCTGTTTTTTCTCACTTCGGCGGACATTTCTTCGATCCGAGACGGAAGTTCATTTCGGATGTCTTTCTTTTTCAGGCCAAGGAGATCGAGTACTTGGTCATTTGGCATAATCCGCTTTCGAACATGAGTCTGCATATTCAGGGAGAGGATACGATCAACATGTGGCTAAGTCAGCAGGTTCCGGAGAGGGTCTGGCTGGACAACGCCAGACTGGCTTGGGACATCAGTCCGTCGTTGGCCGTCAATTTGCCCACCAGGTAAGAAAACTGGCATTATTTCCTCGTGTGATCCGTGAAACTTGTACGATCGGAAAATTGTACGTTCCAAGATTCCGAACGAAGATCAGGGTTCCCCCAGACCTGGGAAACCAGGAAAAGTCAGGAAAGAATGACTTAATTTGAAAAAGTCAGCGAAATTCATCGTAGTCGAGGACAAATTGGCAAAATTTTCCTCGTTTTCCGAAGACAAATTTGCAAAATGTTTCACGTTTTCAGAGTACAAATTTGCAAAATGTTCCACGTTTTCTTAGTACAAATTTGCAAAATGTTCCACGTTTTCTTAGTACAAATTTTCATCATTTTCCAAATACAAAATTGTCATTATTATTAAATTTTGCAAAAATATCTTCCTGTGTAGATTTTGCAAAATATCATGTCAATTTTTCACGTTGTCATTGGTCAGGAAAATTTTTTTAAAACCTGGAAAAGTCAGCGAAGTTGAAAATGAAATTCCCTGTACTTTAAAATAAAAATCTAGGGATTTTGGATCGCTGCTTACGTCGGTGAATTCTAATACCCAAACCGTGTTTCAGGATCAAAAACTCAGACTTGCTTTTGAAAGAAGTGTCCCGGCTGGTGCGCTTGCACCCCGGTGCCGTCAGCCACATTCCCGATGCCGTCGATTACCTCATGATGGCCGATAGCGTGCTCAACGATGCTCCGGAGGTCAGTACCATATCTCACGCTCGTGTTTCAATTTCATCGTATCATCTTGAAAACGTGAAATTTTTTAATTTATTTTTAAAAAATGTTTGATTCTATCTTACAGTTGACCCAAATGCTGACGTGGGCAGCGTTGCCGCCGGTCAAGGCCTTGGCGTTGTGCTCCCGGCGACAGCATCCTCCGCATCCCATCACGAATCAATACGCCGTCCGCGTCTTGGCCACCTATCCGCCGGATACCATCCTCTTTTACATCCCGCAATTGGTGCAAGCTGTCCGATACGATTCCGTAAGTGAGGAAACTTTCAATTTATCGATTGATCCGAGGTTTTTGGAAATAGACGTTGTTTCGTATGGGTTTTGTCTTTTTTTTTTACAAAAATTTGTACAAAATTTGTGCAAAAAATTGTTGTTGTAAAAACAAGTTGGTTTTTTTTGTTGTAAAAATAAAGTTTTTATTTTGGAAAGCCGTACAGTTCTTTGGAAAACAAATTGGTTTTTAATTTGGAAAAGTTTTTTTTTTTTTGGAAAAAAAATTTGTTGTTGTAAAAATAGGTTGTTTTTAGGAAATAGGAAACAGTTTTTAAAAAAGTTTTTTTGTAAAAAAAAATGAAGGTTTTTATTTTGTAAAAAAAAATTTTTTTGGAAAAATAAAGGTTTTTATTTTAGAAATTTTTTTTTTCTTTTTTAAAAAAGGTTTTTTTTTATAGTTATTTTTTGTTTTGGAAATATAAAGGTTTTTAATTTTATTTTGGAAAAAAGTTTTTTATTTGGAAAAATCTTGTTTGTTTGGTTTTTTTTGTTGTAAAAATAGGGTATATATTTTGAAGATGGAAAACATTTTTTTTCTTTTGAAAAAAGTGTTTTTATTTTGGAAAAAAAAGTTTGTCTTATGGAAAAATCATGTTTTTTTTTTTAGAAAGTTGCTGCGTTTTGAGGAAAACAACAAATTTGTTGTGGAAATAACGGTTTTTTTGTTGTTTTTTTGGAAAATGCTTTTTGTCTTTTGGGTTAAAATCGTTTTGTTTTTTTTAAATAATCAGCTTGTTTCAGAGGTTGTTTTTGTGTCAATGAAAGGTTTCGTTTTTACAAAATGTTTTTATTTTGGAAATTTTGGAAAAATGTTTTGTTGAAATGGTTTTGTCTTATGGCCGAATAAGCGTTTTTTTAAGCATTGTTTTCAGAAGTTATTCAACGACTAATCGTAAGTCCGTTAACGTTTTCTTGTATAAATTCTAGATGGGCTACGTGACCGAGTTCATCAAGAACGCCGCCCAAAAATCGCAGCTTCTTGGCCATCAGTTGATCTGGAACATCAAGACCAACATGTTCCTGGACGAAGAGGCCACCCAAAAAGATGGTACGCGCAGCGCACCCCCTTGCGTGATTTTTTACTTTAAAGTTTTCTCGTTTTCGGTATAAAATTGACCTCTTTTTTCCCCCGATGCATCCGTTAGTAGAAGTGTACGAGCCTTTGGATTCCATCATGAGCCACATGATAGAAAAACTCTCCGGACCGGCCGAGGATTTCTACAAGCGAGAGTTCCTGTTCTTCGACGAGATCACCGGCATCTCCGGCAAGATCCGAAGCTATCCCAAGGGAGTGGAACGCAAGAAGGCCTGCCTGGATGCTCTCGCCAAGATCATGGTCCAACCCGGATGCTACTTGCCTTCCAATCCGGAAGCCATCGTCTTGGAAATCGATTACAAGTCCGGAACTCCCATGCAAAGGTTCGAGGCAACGGGTCGTGGTTTCACGAAAAGCAACGAGCTTCGAACGTTGTTGGAAGAATCTTTGAATATATGAAATGTGTGTATTTCAGCGCCGCCAAAGCTCCTTACTTGGCTAAATTCAGAGTGCAGCGTTGCGGCATCAACGAACTGGAGAATGCGGGCATGCATTGCGCTTCTTCAGGTCAAGTGGCCAGGACGGAGTCCATCGACGTGTACGACCAGGCGGCTATCTTTAAAGTCGGGGATGATGTCAGACAGGTTAGTATTCGCGGAATATAAACACGGTTGAAAATACGCGAAATACGAGAATAAAACAGGGTTCCCCCAGACCTGGAAAAACCTGTAAAAGTCAAGGAACTTGAAAATGTCTGGAGAAGTCGTGGAAGAATGACTTTTTTTGAAAAATTCCGGTAAGTTCAACGTAGTCGGGGTCCCATTTGGAGACATTTTTACATTTTCCCAGTACAAATTTGCAAAATTCTCCCCGTTTTCCTAGGACAATTTTTCATAATTTTGCACGTTTTCCGACGACAAATTTTCCAATTTCTCCACGTTTTCCGAGTACAAATACTGTCCGATTTTCAAAATTTATTCATGCAAATGTGTTTAATTTTTTTAATTTTTGCATTTTAATTTTCAGAATTTCATTAGTAAATTGGTCAGGGTAATTTTTTTAAAACCTGAAAAAGTCATGGAAGTTGAAAATGAAATTTCTTTGGGAACCCTTGAAAAACCTCCAAGATTGTCGTATTTTTTGAAACCCAATTTTGGACAATTTTGGTCTACTTGTGTCCTCTTTTGGCAAAACTGTTGTCAACAATTTCATTTTTTTAAAGATTCTGTCTTCTTTTGATAAAACCGTGTCGGTTTTTTTGGTAAAATCATGACATGACATCTTTTAATAAAAGCATTTCGTTTATTTGTTAAAATTGTTGTTTAAAAAAAAATTCTGTCATCTTTAGGTAATATTGTCGTTAACAATTTTTTAAAAAAATATACTGTCTTCTTCGGAAAATTTCTTGACTTATTTTGGTATAATCATGTCGTTTTTTGATAAGATTTTGTCATCTTTTTGATAAAACCCTGGTATCTATTCGTTAACATTGTTGTCGACATTTTTTAAAAAAAAATTCTGTCATCTTTTGGCAAAATTCAGTCGTTTTTTGACAAAATTCAATCGTCTTTTGACAAAATTCTGCCATCTTTTGGCAAAATTCAATCGTCTTTTGACAAAATTCTGTCATCTTTTGACAAAATTCAATCGTCATTTGACAAAAGCCTGTCGTCTTTCAACAAAATTCTGTCATCTTTTGGCAAAATTCAATCGTTATTTGACAAAAGCCTGTCGTCTTTCGACAAAATTCTGTCATATTTTGGGAAAATTCAATCGTTATTTGACAAAAGCCTGTCGTCTTTTGACAATATTTTGTCATCTTTTGGCAAAATTCAATCGTTATTTGACAAAAGCCTGTCGTCTTTTGACAAAATTCTGTCATCTTTTGACAAAATTCAATCGTCATTTGACAAAAGCCTGTCGTCTTTCAACAA
>JAQGAO010006268.1:0-12506 GCA_034697705.1 Ommatoiulus sabulosus
TGACTGCGTTGAATTTCCCTGACTTTTTCAAGCTAAACCATTCTTCCCTGACTTTTCCAGGTTTTCCAGGTCTGGGGGAACCCTTTATATTTGATGTGGCAGAATCAGATTGATGATACGAAATATACTGCTAACACTTTGACGCTGGTGCCATTTCACTGAACTACTTAACCAATTCACAATTTGACCAAAATAGACTGCTTGCTAGTGCGCATGCAATTCTTTGGATATTAGTTTGATCGCTTACTCCAACTGCCGACATCCGCTGCCTATTATGAAAAGCGAGTTATCATCGACGTTCAAGTTGTGAGCCAAACAGAGCTCCCTCTGAAAAAAAAAATCAGTCAACATCGCCGATATAATTATTTCGCATCGATTGTGAGACCAATCACGGAGTAAGATTCTTACCAGCTGCTTCAGTTGGCCAATGTAGCCGATTCCCTCACTGGATACTGAAATTAGATTTTAGAAGCAATTGAATTAGCGTTGATACCACGAGCTATCGAAAAATGAGAATGTGCAGTTTAAATGCACTCACGATAGGCGAAACAATGACCGGACAAGGAAAGCTTTCTGAGTTTGGTGCAGCCCTGCGAGTAAAAATGGTGGCCTCTTAAAAATGTATATCCGGTAGAAGACAAATTAATGATAATGCAGGCATGTATTAAGGGAATGCTGGAATTTCTACGCATGAAGGGTATTTATAAAAACAGAATTGAATGGCACTCTGAATCGTTCCTGTAAGATGATGTCTATCAAAACTCGTCCAAATTGCAGTATATTATCAACTTTGATGTGGCATACCGAACAGATTTGTCGCAGAGCCGAGCTGGTTAATGAGGCACAACCATCCAGCTTTAACTCTGTAAGCTCGTGGCACCTCTGTCCTATCTGTTGAAATCCATAATCGATGATCTGAAAGGAAACCATCAAATATTATTAATGCAAACACGTTAAACATGCCTGATATAAATTAGAGGGCACAGACGTCCATTGGACACTTACTTTCGCACAGCCAGACATGTTTAAAACTGTAACATTCGGTCCAACGTGATAGAAACACTGCAAATGGAAGTTCTTTGAGTGAAGTAAAATCACGCAATGTCTTTGAGAAGATAACATGAAACTATACCTTGCCAGTGAACCTCAAATTTGAACTTATGTCAATGTGAGTTAGATTCGTGCCCAAATGAAGGAGCCACCAGAGGCTAATAAGATGAAGGTGTGATTCATTACATTAAACTGAAGAAGGAGACACATTTGTCTATTATGATAAACCGTATTCTACCCCTTTTCTCCGATGTTGATGCACCGGCTCACGATGATCAACTTCAAGTTACTACATTTTTTGGCTATTTCTTTGATTCCGATCATGGTCACGTCGCCTCCCGACAAATTAAGGCTTTCGAGATTGCAGCACACCTGCGCTGAAATTAGAAAAATGCAAAAATATTTTTGATACGCATGTCTTTATCATGCTGCTCTCAGAAAAGTTCCATTTATTTGCACAAGTTTGGTCTTCTTTCTTATCAAGGGCCTATCTTCTATAAAAAAAATTCTCCAGTAACTTAATTGCTTTTTGTTATGAGTCCAAATGTTTTTGTGACTTATTTGTCTTTTTTATTCGAGAACAGAAAATTATCTTTTGCAAGAATCTAATGTCTGTACACTTTTGTGAGAACATAAATCCACATACTTCCACACAAATAAGCACGTTAATTTAGGTTTTAACAAGGGTCTGACTTTTCTTACCGATTAATTCTATCGACCTGTAGCTTAAGAAGCGTGCTACAGCGGACAAATCCATGACACGAACATTTGCGCCACAATGTAAAACGATCTGACGGAAAATGGAGTCGCTCATTACTGAAAGGAAAAGCGGAGATGAACATCGAAATAAAAGGAACAGAATTAAGTGTGTGTAATTCCGAGCGAAAAATTATATCACCTCTTTTTCCAAAGGTTGTGAATGAATTCGAGAAATCCAGAACTCTCTTGGCAGCCCAGCATCTTGCAGTGAGCTTCTTCCAGTGTCGACACACTGTCAAAAAATATATACATTTATGCATTGATAAATGAATTATGGCATTGCACAGTTTGAAGACTGTGAAAGTGGTTGGTACTAACCATGCTGGACTTCGTAAAGATCATCCAGTTTCAAGTGCGAAAATATGATGATCAAAGTGTCGTCATTCAACCTCGAAATTGCGGATTCCTCCTTCGGTAATTCGTCAACACCCTCGCATCCTCGACTTGCCTGAAACATTAATTTATGTTACGCAGTTATTTCTAAACACGAGTTATACATCAAACGTAAAACCATAGAATAAAATGAGCGAATAAGTGTTGGTAGTAAAAGAAATTTCGTTTTTCTACAATATAGCCTATATATTTACAAAATGGCGTATAAAATAACTGTTTGCGTGCGTATTTTGGTTGCTATTGCATTTTAAACTTACAATATCAGGTGGTTCTTCACTTTGATTCTCACTTCCTTTCTCCATTTCCTTTTTGAACAACTTCATCCGCTTATCCCTTGCAGGGAAAACGCGCATTTCTCTGTTTATCAAACGGAGAAAAAAATTCAAAATCTGTCATCAGGTTACATTTTGATAAGGCTGACTTAAATACAGTATAAACCAGGACTTGTCTGGTATGGATGCTCTCAACAAAAAATTTGTAAACATCACCTTTATTCTCTAACGATATAGCAAGTATAAACTAACCTCCTGTTTGACAAAATTTGAGAAACATTTTTACTTTTGATTAATTTTCAGAACTGAAAAAATCCAAAACTCATGAAGATAAACCTTCATTAAAAGAATTACGTCCTATTTAATGATTATTAATACTTCTTGGTTTTTCGTATAAACCAACTTAGCATATTCTAAAAAATACTAAACCATAGCCACGATATTTTCAAAAGGGTTCCTTCCAAATACATGTAAGTACATTGCAATTAATTATAGTTTCTAATCAAAATAAAATAGATTATACCTATTTTCCATCTCAATCATAAATTTCTTGTTGTAATCGTTCAATAATAATGATTTTTTTCCCTTCCATTCATTGGCATTCCATATTAATTTCCTTTGGATTTATATTATTTATTATTTTAAATTAGAATCTGTATTGAAAAGCCCCGATACTTCAGTTAGTCTAAATTAGTCAAATTTAGGAAATTGCCACTTGCGATTGTTATGATCACACTTGAGGTATTGCATTTTCTTGGAATTTGCAATGTTCAAGTTTGAAGTAGTACCCTGCTAAAGAAGAAATTATAACATTGCATTTAATTTGGAATACCTAGTATTGGATTTTGTACCACAAAATGGAACTTGCATATAAAAAAATCTTCTTGTTATAATTTTGCTTTAAATGATGCTTTTTCCACGTTATCCCGATTTTGTGAGCTAAATTTATTTTTGGATGAAAATAAAATGTTGTGTCATTCCACATTCCATTTTCAATTACTGATTTTTTTCATAAATTAATGTGTAAAATTATCTATTTCTGAACCTTACAGGTTCAGAGGGTTTATGGGGGGAAAAAAAATTATAATTTTAAGCATTTAAATTAAAGGGTCCAGCACCACCTTTTGGTGTCTTTTAATTTTTTAAATTTTGTTATTCACAGATCAACATCGAGTGCAAAACACGCTTGATCCAATGAAATGGAGATTCCGGATCAATACATTGCCTTCCTCAAAACTAGGCAAGTGATTTTTTCAGTATTAATAAAGTTAAGTTGATATTATGAAAATATCCTACGATTTATCTGAAAATAACTATGGGAAATCGAGGAAAAAAACAATCATGTTGATTAATCCTGTTTTGAATTATCTTATCTTACCATCAAACATTTCGTTCACTTTAGTCAGTTTTCAGAGCATAATTCATTGAATTCTATGAATCCCTCTAATTTACCTTCCATCAAGTGTCCGTTCTAGAGGTGACGCTGCAATGGCCATGGCAGCTGCCACGTTATTTTCGAAAGTAACGAAGGCGATGCTGAAAAAAAGACCAAAACAATAGGCTTTGGTGGAAAATTCCATTGACCGTCTGGCCTTGATATCAAAACTAGATGGACAATGTAAAATTGTGGAGCAACTAACAGATTTCTTAAAAATTTCTTTTATGGTATTATGACCATTGAGGAACACCGAAAAATAAGTATTATAAAGAGAATTTGTCGCTCAAAAAAATGCCCAAATGCAATTTTTAAGAATCGGAGAATTTTTAGCATTTTCCGTACATTTCGCGATGCTAGAAATGAGTGTTGCCAAATGCTAGTTAATCTGCAGTAAATAATTTGGTATTCATAAGCAAGAGTTATTAAGAACTTGGCTAATTACCCTCTAGGTAACTTGGTGACGTGATCCTTTACCACTCTGGCATCGTTAACGCAACCGAATTTCATAAAGAACCTTTTCAGATCTCTGGCCGTGATCTGGCAAACAGAAAACAACGTGCATTTCAATTGCTGGGCAAGACTGCCATCGCTTTAGTCTGGCAGATAGTTTAAGTATGAATTTTGTACAAAAATTATAAGATGTTTAGTAAATTGGAGACCGTTTTCTTTTATCATCAGTTACTTTCAAATTTATTTGAAAAGCTGAAAACAAAAACTGTCTGCCAGATCAAAAAACATTTACTCAAAAACACAAACGAGCATAGAGATAAATTAAGTTTACTGAGATTTCTTAAGACAAGAGGCGTGTTTTAAAATGACTGAGTATAGAAAAGATAATCAAAAGGAACATCATCGGGATGTAACAAGTAGTGAATAGAAAAATGAAGGATGACACCGAGATGAACATTATACCGATACAGATAAAAGCGAAAGTTAAAATGAAAAACGAGAAACAGGGAACGGCCAGTATGCTTAAACTGAGCAGAAATACACTCAGTAGAATATTAAATACAATATCCTATAAAAAAAACAAAAAAAAAGTTATTAGTATTTGACTGTCCAGGCTGATTATTACATATTTAATTTGGTTACTGAAATTCAAATGTTATAATGAATTTTTTCCATTCCACAATCGCAACTACTCTGCCAAAGTTCTGATTTGCGGGGGTGTTGAGGATTTAATGGCGCAACAATTTTGCATTGCCCACTATAGGCTAAATAGTGCCCACACAACAACTCAGTGTACTAAAGAGTTGTGGCCGATTTATAGAGGGGCTGATTTCGCATTTGCCTGATAGTCGATCCAGGAATTGAGCCATGGTCTCATGAAAAGGTGCATGTAACAGCATGGCTAAATCAGAGTCAGTTGCAATGCTGGGAATTGTGGGATGGGAACGGCTAGATTAGTTTTAAAAAGATTAAACCATTAGTTGTTACCTAAGGCCAACTGCTTCTACTACCTAATTCGGTAAGAACAAAGACAGTACACCGTCATGATGCAGAACAATTCTTAAATTCAGCCTATTAGTCATTATATTCACAATTCAAATGACTATTTACCAATCTGTGACATCACTGACAGCATTCTTTGCCCATTTATCTAGAGATCAATTTCCATATTTTTACTAAGAATTAATAGGGAATTTATACTTAAAGATGAAAGGATATATTAAGATTATAAGGCGATCAAATGGTGAGATCTATTTACATCCATGCATCGTTTCATCTAAACAGAACTACATGTACAGTGTATGTGAACTTGGATTCAACAAAACTCCAGTCATTTTGACATAACAGAGTATGCCGCGCATAAACTTTGATGAATCTGATAAAATTTCAAACCATACATTTTGAATATAATGTGTTCAGATTCTCAATCTTGGGAATCGAAAGGACCATTATACGCTCGTATCACTAATACCATTAAACTTTATAAAAAGCAATTAGCACTTTAAAAAAAATATCACTATTCTGTGTTTTTGACGCTGTCGACAAATGGAACAAATGCAGCCAGTAGTCGATATCAACTGTAATGAATAAAAGTTACAGGGAATACAAACTGGACCACATGTCCATCAAATTCCACGCACATTTATACTCTTCAAAGCTCGACGCAAACTATGGACCGGACGGAAAAGAAAGATCGGATTTTATTTCTGCTGGACGTTTTCATTCTATTCGCAGCCTCGGCCAAGCAGAATGGAAAAATGAACGAGCTAAACAATACGAGTCACCATCAGTAATTTTGTTCGTTGTTTGAGACCCTTTACACATTTGTGACAATCCTATGCAGATCAGTGTGCGCTGTCTCATTTTCTTTAAAGTCAACCAAAAAAGAAAATCCGATCCATCAGAAGTGCGCGATAAACAAACCCACAGAAATAGAGCTCGAAGTTTTGACTGCTAAATTATTTACTCAAAGCTGCTCGAAACAAACTCAACACAAACTAAAAAAAAAAACTTTTTTTTTTCAGATTTGAGTATTTGAGAGAAATTAGATGCTTGTGTGTTCTCATAGAAAACAATGTTGTCAAGTGCATGATTCAAACTGTTTTATCAGATCCCTACCTGATTGTGATTCTACTTGAATGTGCATGCTCTTTATAGCCTACTTATAACTGGTCATGCATGTGTGACGTGCTCATTTATTTACCCTATAGCTTATATTCCCCACAAACACCGTATTTGGTCGCTCTTCTTCCGGTTGCCTTTTCTTCGAAGTGGATGCTTCCACATTTGTGTCCTTCGAATGCTGTTTGAACTGCAAGCCCTCATCTGAATCCTCAATGTTCATAGTGTCCGAGTCAGCAATTGTCGCCAGGACTTGAAATCTGTGCACTATCCGTAACTCGCGCTCTTTTCGTTCGAGGTAGCTTATGGATGGCTGGGAGTGAGACCTCTGAAAGCCGAGGCTTAAGGAGGATTTACTCAACTTTGGCATATAATTGAGAGACAGGACGTTGAGGCCCTCTGTTATTTCACTGTTGGTGTACAGTTTTTGTAACTGTGGAAATTTTCCTAGGAACATACTTTATTTGGATTTTTATCTGAAATGTTGGAAAAAAAACATTTCTGCATAAAGCGATGAAATTTGATTACAGATTCACTAGAGTCTGGGTGACTATCCTATAGCATGCACCATGATAGCGAGGATACGTCATATAAGATGCAACATGCACTATGGTCATGTGGAGTGGATGGATGAGTTTAGGGGGCATATGTTACTTAAAAAGTTCAACGGCACCCTTCCAATGACCCAATAAGGTACAGGATTTGTGAGAGAGAAGGATGGGAGAATAGCCTCGCACTCATTAGATGCAGATGCAAATCCCTCGCCGGCTGTCCAGAGTTACTTTCATGGTCTCCCACAATCCCTCCGAGTAAATGCTCCGATATTTCCAATATAAAGATTGGCCTTGACCGTGTCCCTTCCCAGCTTGCTCTCTTGTACGTGTGTACGTCGCTACCCAGGATCCACGGATCATAGCAGTGATGGAAGACATAGTCCGTAAGGTTGTTTAGAACATATATTACACTTTTCCTGTAGTGATATATCCCTGCAAATTGGACTTAACCTGAGTAAATAGGTAAAGTTGCACGGAGCTAGGTTTGGACCGAAGGGAGGTTGTATAAGTGTGCACATGGTAATGATTTTTGCCAAAAACTCGAATGGAAAGTATTGCGTGAGCAGGCGCATCATCATGGTGCAACACCCAATCATTTCACTCCATTGTAACGAGTATCACAAAGCACTTGACAAACTGATGATTTGAAACAACTTCAAACATTTAGGTATTAAGGTCTCTATCTTATTCCAATATGTACTAATGACGTGTAATATGTTGCTGGATCGTGGGCAGGCATATCAGTACTTTTAATCAGTATGCTTTTACTTTTGGGTCAGAAGGTATTTAAGCATAGTGAGATGGAATTCAATTACAAGTAGACCTATGTTTTTTCTAGCTTTTTCTGGGCTATTTTGGTTGCGCGGGTTGAGGATCTGGCCCCAGGTGAATTCTGGGGTAGTTTCTATATTAAATCGGCCATAACCATATTCCTTTCCTATCCCGACTATGGCTGCTCCAGCATGAGCAGAACATTATGAGCAAATGGCCGAAAATTTCACAAGTGCTGAGTTTTGTGGAACTTGATTATCATGTGACATCCCATGTGACAGAATGACATTGGAGAGTGCAACCAAGATGGCGCCTAGAATTTGGCCATGAAGACAGGGCCACGCGGCCCTGACCCGGGCCCAAATAGCTAGGACAATGGAGAGCTGCCGAATTACCAATTTGCACAAATTAAAAAGGAGATTCTCATGACATAATTACCATATTCAATTGTTCCAAAGATGACCATGAAAAGACGTAAGGATGACAAAATGCCAAGAAGACCCTAGTGCCAACTATGGCAATCATGCGAAACAAGCTATTTAATATACAATTTCATGATATCTCTGGATCCAGAGATCGTACGACCATTGAACAAACATCCCTGGATAGCCCCTGATCTAGAGAACGCACCTATATGCATACTGGGTCTTAGCAGGATGGGGTCTCAGAAGCCTAAGGGGAAAATGTTAGGGAACTCCACCCTTAAGCCCTAATTGATGCAAGGAACACATGCTGGTTTCACTCCCTCCTCAAACTTTAAAATGAATGCTAATTTTGCATACATTTAGCATCGAATTAAGCACTCCACCCTCCCAAATTGGTATAAAAGCAGCTCACTTTGCCATAGAAAATCAGTTCACTTTGGGACTCCAATTTGGAGTCCTCTCAAGACAACATTGGATAGTGCGGGTATCCAGACCAAAGGATGGCAGAGGTGGATATGTAGTCTTAGTTAATTAGGGGGGTTTCCTGTTAGGCTAGTTAAGTACTCAATTTACCCTTCTTGATATTGTGTACTCTTTTATTTTGGTACCCCCCTGTGTGACCCAATACACCACCGTAGGGAGTTATTGACGCTACCAGAGCACTTCTCTAGTTAATTAATCCCTAAATTGTGTTCCTCGGACCCCTTGATGTTAGAGGGGAGGGTAACAAAAATGGTGGCAGCAGTGGGATATACTTAAATTGAGCAGGATTAGATAATTGATTAGGATTACTTAATTGATTGGCATTTTCAGATTTAAAGGATTGAATGGGACCCGTTGAATAAGTATAATTACTTAAATTAGGTGAATGCATCAAATTAATCAAATTGGTTAGGTTAATGAGATTAATTAGGGTGATTAACTTAATTAGAATAATGAAATTGATGAATTTGGTTAATCAAGCTGGGAAAAAAGATCAAATTAAGACACGAGTCTGATATTTGATATACAGGGATATTTTGGAGGAGTGAGGGGTTCCCCCAAAGTTTGAAGGGGTTAAAACATTAGGAAGGGTTAAAAAGAAGGGGTAAATCGAAAATTTCAGAATTTCATCCAATTGGCACCAAACTCAAAAGCCAAGAGTAATTAAGGATTGAAAACTGATTTCCACCCTCATTTCGGCCATTATCCCCCACTTTTTTCTTATGCCTTGCTTGAGCTTAATATTAAAGATAGAGAGTTGGGGTCACCACTAAAGTTAATTACATCAAAAAAGGGATTTAAAATTAACCCCCACTTTTTTACCCCTACCCCCACTTTTTTAAAATAGGTTTAACGAAGTTGTGTGTCGTATCAAACCACTCAGGAAGAAGAAACAAGGCCAAAAACTATAATTTTTTTAACCCTCACTTTTTCAACATTGGTAAAGCATTTTAAGTAAGGTATGAAAACGCTCAGGGGAGCAAATGCAAGTTATTAGCACAGGAATTAGGAAAGTTTAAACAATATTAGGTAATGCAAAGGTCATTCCAGCTAAGAACAAGACACATAAATCCAAGTTCAGAAAGTCATGGTTCTGGGGTTTCAGACAGTGGGGATTATGAATATTTGACTGGCTCAGTCAGAGACCATATTGATAGAGAAAGAGGCTAAAGGAAATTTCTTAGATGAGGAACAAAATCCATAAGCTAGTGCTAAGAGATCAATTAAAAATGGCAGTCACAGAGCCAACTCTCAAATACCATGGGTTGATGACTTCAATCCCCATGTACAATGGAGATCAGGATTCGGATGCAGAGCAGTTTTTCGATCAGGTAGAAAATACAGTGGGGCTTGGAAAATGGAGTGGTGAACAGAAATTTGTCATTGCCAAATGTCGTATGCCTGGGGTGGCTCTGAAATTTGCTTTAAGCCCAGAGAAAATAGAAATTATCAAGAAATTTCCGGTTCCAAGAAAGGTCAGAGACATTAAAGGTTTCATTGGATTAGCCGGACATTAATTCAAAAATTGCTCAACCTCTGACATTACTCACAAGGAAGGCTTTGGGTGGCTAGCCATCCCCTCCTGTTCTATATAGTCTATTCCAAAAAGCTTACTTTGACAACAGATGCATCAGGTTATGCAATGGGAGCCATCCTTACTCAGAAGGTGGATGGTCGCTCTCAACCAATTGCCTATGCCAGCCAGCAGCTGACTAAGGCAGAACAAAATTATTCAACCATCGAGAGAGAATGTTTAGCTGTTGTTTGGGCCATGAAGCATTTTAGGTGCTACTTATATGGGAAGAAATTCAAAATTATCACTGATCATCGACCTTTAATGTGGTTAGTAAATGTCAAGGAACCAACTTCCAGACTAACAAGATGGAATCCACAGTTGCAGGCGTATGATTGCAAAATTGCACACAGACCTGGCCTTCAGTAGACGCATGTAGATTGTCTTAGTATAGTGGCAGCAATTAATAATGGTGAGGTGGACAAGAATTTCCCTCAAACAGTAATCAACCGGTGCTCTCTGCACGTTAAAGATACCTCTTGGGGGTGGAAGCCCTTCATAGGCAAAATTCCCAGGTAGGTGACGCTGGCACATCCCCGGCGTTGGTGTTTAGCCTAGTAGCTGAAATAGGCCAACGTTAAGGCCGAGCAAAGTTGGCTTAGAGGTTAGCATTCTCGCCTTGCATTCGATAGACCCAGGTTCGCTTCCCAGGTCGGCTATCCTCGACTGAGGTTTTTCATGGTTTCCCACAATTTCTCCAGGCGAATGCTGGGATAGTTCCTAAATTAAATTGACCATGTCCGTCTTCCTTTCCTACCCCATCCTCCTCGTTAAGGTCCCAATGACGGGAAATATAATTTAATTGTTATGTTGGGATCCATCACGTCCAGACCACTTAGTCTCGACTTAATGATCCCCCTGCCAAATGGTACTGACTGCAGGGTAAAGAATTGAATTGAAAAAATCCACAAACATTGTGAATGGGGTCCTCGATAGTCCGATTCGACTGAAAATGGAATAACCTATGCTTTCTGGTGATACTATAGCGTATCATGCACTTTAATGATGCTGTACATCAGGGTTTCTTAACCTGGGGTCCATGGATTAGGTACTGGGGTCCACGAAGACGTTAAAAATAATAACAATAAATGATAATATCATAAACCTGCCCTACACTTAAGTTTGTAAGGGGTCCGTCAGATTGTTTAAATATATATTGCAAGTGGTCCATGATGATGAAAAGGTTAAGAAACCCTGCTGTAGGCTACATGTAGCCTATGCAATAATGCTAAAAAGATTACACATTGCAATTTTGATGTTAAGGGCACATTTGCCAATTTATTTATTGATGTTTAAAGGGAAATTATGCAAGGTGGATGATGGTAAAATGCGTACATGTGCAAGTTCGACCTAAATATAGCCTAGCAAGCTGAGCTTTCTCGGGCCGATCTCGGCATCCGAGCCTCCAATGAGAACCACAAAGGGGTTATGCGCTCAACCGTGAAACTGAAAGCCATATTGTGCAAAAGCATTATTGGATTTTAAAAAGCTCGATCTTTAATCTGGCAACAGAAATCACGTGCGATAATGACAGCAGATGTTAGTCCTAACGATAATGAATGGACTCGATGGAAGTTGCAATGATGCAGCAGCATTATAATACAGTTACAGTATACTTACACGCGATATAGCAAGTACTGTAGGGCGCTCGAAACGAAATACCCGCTCTTTCACTCGGTATCCGCCGTCGAAACGTGAAGATTATTTTCCGGATTCGCGGAAATGTTGTGGATAATCGCTGCGGAAAACATTTATAACGAAAGACGTTGAAGCGTACATCGCTCAGGTGACGAAAGTGTGTGAACGTTAGCGCTTCCTACCCCCGCTTTAAAATAGAGCGAGCCGCTCGATCACGTGGTTCCTTGTATGGGGCTACCCACTAGCTGCGTTTTTGTATTTAGAGGACATACCATACCGTGTACTGCAAATGGGCCGAAACCAGTGACTACATTTGCGGTTTACTGTTAATGATATCCTGTATTTAGAACCGGGTGTTTTGCGGCGTTATGGAACTTAATATTTTATTAAACGAAATATCAATTGGTTAATTCAATTAATGTAATATACGTGCTTGTGGCGCAGTTTAGGTCCTCATTGTCGGTGACGCTTGAGCAGCACATGCATGGACACTACTGTACAGTACAGGGTTCCCCCAGACCTGGAAAAGTCAGGGAACTTGAAAATGACCTGGAAAAGTCAGGGAAGAATGGTTTAGCT
>JAQGAO010006269.1:0-12506 GCA_034697705.1 Ommatoiulus sabulosus
CGCAGCAAATCAACGCCTTAGATTTGTCCAAAGAATCTTCAGAAATTGTCCTCAAAATGTTAAAGAGATTGGATACTAATTGTCATTATTCCGACCTCTTCTCGAGTATTGCTCCCCTATTTATAATCCCTACAGGGTGGGTAGAGCCCAGGAACTTGAAATGGTGCAACAGGGAGCTGCTAGATTTGTCATGGGTAAATATCAGCTAGACGATAGTGTTACCCAATTGATCGAGTGTTTCCAGTGGGATTCATTGCGATTAAGACGGGAGGCTCATCAATGCATGGGCCTGTTTGAAAAATTTAATTTGTCTGAAAATTCAAGTACAGTATTGTGGAGGAATCTTTAAACGTAACCACCTAGATGGTAGAATTTATCATTCCAATCCACTGATGGAACTCTATGGAACTCTTATTTCTTGCATGCCATTAGATGTTGGAACTCTCTTCCAAAGGATAGCCTTAAGCTTAACGAAATTCAATTTTGCAATGATGTAGGGGTCCACACTAATGCAGTGGTAACTACCAAATAATTTGGGTTGATGGATTACACCCCCTACCACATGGTATTCATTTAATGATAGTAGGATACTGAGTTGAATTGAATTGAATCTTCAACATACCCACATCTTAAATGCATTTTCAGAAAAGTATTTCGATACGAAAAATCTTTAATTCGAAGCAATGTCTTTATAATTTACATTATTATAATATTGATTACTGTATTGTCAATATTTTTTTCATTGCAATGTTAGTTTGCAATTCATGGTAGTTTATGTATTCATTAACGTACATGTACTTGTATATGAAAATGTATTTTAAAAATATATTATAGTCATTGTATTTAAAATATATTTTTATTATCGTAAATGCATTTTAAAAAATTTCACACGGAAGTAATTTCAAATAGCTACTTCCAGTGATCAATATATGCAACAACAAAAATTCGCAATATTTTTCCATTATTTCCCATTGTTACCTAATATAATCAAATTAATCCTCATTTTTGTGCCACTCTTACCGCAGTCGACATGTACTCATAAAATTAGATGCCTATGTATGATATACAGTACTTTTACACGTAAACAATGTATAAAGTGCAGGTAGGCGTGGCTAATTCATCGCATTGGCATCACCCTCTTTCAGAAACTCTCTCATAGAAACAAAGAAGGCGTGGCTCGCTACGCCACTTTACATCAGTGGATCACCAACAATCACCAGCATGCTCATGTATTTTTTGCAAAGTAAATAGCCGTATGGTGTACATGACTGTGGATATATCAGGGCACGTCCTGGACATCCCTACTTCTCCAAACAACGCACATTTTGACGCCAGGAAAACCACTTCGGAAGTGATTCCAGGAGCTGTCATGTGAACGAGAGCAACAATGCTTCGGCCTATGATGAATTGCCAGTTTCGACGTGACAAGAGCGTTCGTGCCACTGTAATCGCGCCCAAAAAGCACGTCGATCCACCTTTAAAACAAACAAATCTGAGCTTCCCTCATCAGCTGGCAAAAATGAAAACGGCAATTAGATGAAATGGCAAAAGTACGGGATGAAACGAAAATCGTACCTCGTAATCACTTGTAACATCATCAGTGATCACTTCACGAAATACTCCTGAGTGGCCTTAAGGCCACGTAGCAGTTTAAAAAAGGTCAGCCTGAGTGAACGTCACAATAAGCATCACGTAACAATAAAATAGTAAAACCAGAAAAACCTGTTGCAGAAAATTCAAGAAATATTTTGCTGAAAATGATGTACATTTTTCGGTCGTCACAAGCTAGTTCATTTTAAGGAAAACAATTTTTTTCAAAGATAAATAATCAACATTATGGCTTCTAGGATAAAAACATTATACATGTTTGTTAATGAAAATATATTGAAAATTCCAGTCTTTAAATGCGTAACGCGAATCCCGTTGGAAGTCGCCAGCGTAATTGGAAGCGGACTAAACGGAACTTGAACCAGTGTACTAAAGCCAATGTGTTAAAAGAAATCAACCGCCATTTTTGTGGTGAAAGAAAAGAGGGCACGTAGCGGAACGTAGAAATATTGACAAACCTTAATCCTGTCTGAAACGTTCCACTAAGCTTAGTGCCTGACCGTTCGCCTTAAGGATGAAATAATCACCGTAATGACGGCGTTGCGATGCTGTCATTTGACCTTCCCGACACTGAGCTTAGCGGAACGTTTCAGACAGGATTAAATTTTGACAATATTTCTACGTTCCGCTACGTGCCCTCTTTTCTTTCACCACAAAAATGGCGGTTAATTTCTTTTAACACATTGGCTTTAGTACACTGGTATAGGTTCCGTTCAGTCTGCTTCCAATTACGCTGGCGACTTTCGATGCAATGCTTACGTTGCGACAATATAATCAAACTTAACGCACTTTTGTGATCACAATTTGTTGAAACTGCTGCCCCTTACGCATGGCAAACCATACGAACATTGGTGTTATACTGCGCTGCCTTGATGTTTTTAAGTTTTTTTGGATTTCGATTCACCAAAAAATTACAAGTAAAGAAAAAATATTATTTCAGACATTCTGAGTTTTCTTTGCTGTTTTGTTGAGCCTGAAACAGAATTTGTTGCATTTTGCTCTAAAGAAATCGCTGAATCATGGATGTTTCAAAAACGCAAACAACCTCGAGAATTGCATACGGGCATTCAGCTTGTTGACATTTCCAACACTAGTGCACACTGTCAATAAAACCTAGCGGCGAGTGGTCATTCACGCAATATCGTCCAATTCCGGTAGTTATTGGGTAGGCCTATACGTACATGTATCATATCCATAATTTAGCAGAATAATATAAGATGGACTTGCCAATAAGCGATCTTGAAAATTATAGCGGAAAACAAAATGGTCATTTGTAACCCGAAAAAAGGTAGATTTTAAGAGAATTATCGAGTTGTGACAAAAGTCCTTTTTCTTTTTTTTTTTAGGTCAAAACTAAATTTATCTGTGTTTCGATTTTTTTGCGGTAAAATAATCATTAATTCTTTTCATTGCGTAAACTTTGATAAAATGTAATTTTTAAGTTTGTGTTTCCATGCGTGCTCCTTGAGGTCATCACACACGTGGGGAATATTATATCTGGAAGCTTGGCAAGTTTAGGTGTGTCCGAAAAGTCAAGCGCATATTTCTGAGCATTTTACTAACCATGGCTTTTAAAAAAGGAAAATTTCAAATTAAAAGTAATTAGACTTCATTTATGTTTTTATAACTGACAAATTAAAATATTTCATTTTTCGTAATTCAACTCAATTCAATTCTTTACCCTGCAGTCAGTACATGGTACCATTTAGCAAGGAGGGATCATAATACAAGTCTGGTCATGATGGGCCCCAATGTTCACGATTTAGAAAATTTCCCGTATTTGGGATTTTAACGAGGAGGATGGGATAGGAAGACGGTCATGGCCGATTTAATATAGGAACTATCTCAGCATTTGTCTGGAGGAATTGAGGTAAACCATGAAAAACCACAATCGAGAATAGCCGACCCAGGAATCGAACCTGAGTCTACCGAATGCAAGACTTTTCTTAAAAAAACATACCGTATTCACAGATATAACTTTCCTCGTGTATGACGGCCTTAAGAAATTGAGAGGTTCAAAGAATCATTGATTTTTGTTTCTATTGTTTGTTTGGCTTTTTTTATTTTGGTATAATGAACATTAAATTAAGGATCGTTAATTCGGTTGAAATGTGCCAAATTCAATTAAATTTGGTTTTTAACTTGGTGTTTTTAACTTGGTGCGTTAATTCAGTTAAAATGTGCCAAATTCAATTAAATTTGGTTTTTAACTTGGTGTTTTCAAGCGTGCTCTTACAAAATGTAAAAATTTAAAAAATGCATGTTTGTTTATATTTTTGTGGGGGAAGTTTTAAAAAACATACTGATGTTTGTATTGATTTTTTTGTTGGTAAAATTAACTTTAACAAAAAAATCATCTATTCTGTTCAAATGCAAAGTAGTAAAGAAATTGATTTTTGGCAAAAGGAACATTAACATAACGAGCATTTATTCAGTTAAAATGCGTCTAATTCAATTACATTTAGTTTTTAACTTGGTGCATGTTTTCAATCGTGCTCTTATGAAATTTAATGTTTTAAAAAAATGTATGGTTGTTTCGATTTTTGTCGGGAAAGTTTAAAGGAATTACACTGTTGTTTGTATTTGTTTTTTATGTGGTAAAATAAACATTAACAAAATACTTATTAATTCTGTTCAACTGAGTAAACTTCAATGAACTTTTGCTTTTAAGTTGGTGATTCCAAACGTACGTTGATGAAATGCAAAGATGTAAGTAACTTGATTTTGATTTTTTTTCGGCAAAATAAACATTAACAGCATAATCACTAATTCTGTTCAAATGAAAAAGTTGTAAAGGAATTGATTTTCGGCAAAATAAACATAAAAGAATAATCATCAATTTTGTTAAAATGCGTAAACTAAGAGGACATTTTACAAACTACAATTTTCTAAGAAAATAAACATCATTTTTGTATAAATATGGTACAGGGAAAAAACTTTGTTCACTTTCACACATCATAACTTTTCACGCATGATTATCGAAACAACCGCTAATTTCCCATACCTGAATACCCGCGCGTGTTGTTGTTTTTTTCCCAGGGACTTTAATTGAAAACTAGATTGAAGGTGAATTAACCAGGCAATTAAATCGGCCCGTCAGTTTATTTCCGACAAGAAAATCCCCTCCCTTTTATCAATTACCCTTTTCGGTTACCATGGTGAACATTTTCGTACATATACGACGACGAGGATATTCATTAATCTATAGAGCTCGTTGAATAGGCCTTTTATGGGGTATATAAACGCGGTGAATAATAAGGCGAATGGAATCGCGAGCAATTGCCATATCGAGGATTTAATCAAAATGTTCAGAATGTGTAATCAAATGCGGTCGCATTGGATATTTAAATATGCCAATCAAAGGATGGAGATAGAAAAGGAAAGAAATGCCGTATCAAATGTATATTTAATGCGATGTTAGAGATGTAGACGGGAAACAAGCTGAAATGGTATTTACAGTGACGAATATGGTGGCTTCCTTTTGGTTTTCAAGTTTAAAAAAATGCAATTTGAGAAAACGAGAATGCTATCTCGATTTGCTGCTAATTTGTTTCAAAATGATATTTTATCGGAAATAAATTCGCTAAAACGCTGTAGCAAATGTTTAAAACAACTATTTTTTCAAAAATGTTATGACATCAAAAGCCTGGCGCGAACAGATGTTTCATGAAATATTTTTATGGACGATTTCATGGATGTTGAGCATAAATTTACATAGTTTACGTGGGATTTCATATAATTGCACTTTTGCCGCTTCCTCGTAAATTAACGCTATACAAAAACAAAAAAGCAGAAAATTTCGACAAGTCAAACCTTAATTTCTAAAACGCTGAAGCAAAATGTCGTTTAAACCAAATATTTGTTTGAAAATTATTGTGACATCAAAGCCTGGCACGAACAATCATTTAATGAAATATTTTTATGGACGATTTCATCGATGTTCAGCATAAACATTGTTTATACGCGGGATTTCACATAATTACATATGAAGGCTTTCCAGAAAAGCAAAAAAAAATCATTTTTAGAACAATGCTTGTATGTAATTTAACATAATTGCACTTTTCTTAGAATAAATTTATTTGCAATGCTTTGAAAACCACAGAATACGTAATACCAGTATAGTCATGCACTCGAGGTTTTGTTCTGTCAATCTTTCGTATAGCGAAAACTGTGCGACTAGCGGCGCCTTTGTAAAAATTCGCATTAAGCCACGCCCATAAATCGATCGTATCGCATCGCCAATGTCGTTTGATGCTAATGGAGACGTTGTCAAGTGCCGGGGTGTCAGAAACAAAAAGGGCCATTAAAAAAGGTCGTCCTCATGTAAGGGGGTTGTCCAATTTTGGGCAAATTTTGCGGACGTCCTTTTTGAATGGCCCCAAAACTTCCTCTGAGAAAAAATGTGCAGCAGAAGATAAAAAGTAGGCAGCGTCTGCATTATTAAAATACATTTATCGCTATTTCTTCTTTCAAACAGATTGTTATGTATTTAGTCAATTGGGCAGTTTTGTAGAACCCTGTGGGTATATGTCAAGCGAGTGACACGTACGTTGCCTACCGCAGCCGATACGATATACGATCATATCGCGTCGGATCGTATCGTATCGTTGGGCGTTATTATACCCTGCTGCCGCCGTATCAAGCGCCGCGCTGCATTCGTTTGTCTTTTACATGGGAACATCAAAGGTGCCGACACGAAGTGACTATACTGGTATTTACATATCCTGTGTTGAAAACTAACGCTTTTCAAGAAATTGCGGGAAATTCCGACACATCTAAACAGAATTCATAATCGTCTTTGAGAGAAACATAATTAATATAATATATTCATATTTACTAAAAGTTAGCGAATATGAGATTTTGACTTCTGTCCTTTTAAAACGGAAATGAAAAAAAATACATTTTGGTGAATTTAATAATATATACAATTGTATTGCTGATAATTGCAATGACATCAGAATGTCCGAAGATACGCGTTATTTTAAGAAAACTACTGTTTCGACGGATTATTTTGTGAAAAAAAAGGTTCAACTTTAGGAAACGTTTTTTAGAAATGTTTTCCGTTTCATAAAACTTTTCTAAAAAAATCAGAAATTTTCGACAAATCTAACCAGCAAAAACTTCCTTCAGAGAAAAAAATACTATTAATGATCAAAAATAAAATTGCTACAGTTAAGACTTATTAGTAAAAAGAGTGAATATAAGAATTTGACTTCTGTATTACTTCCGGGGGCGCGTTGAGAGTGTCATAACTTTAAGAAATGTTCTTTATAATAGATTAATGCTGTATTTCGGGACATAATTTGGTAAATGGCGGTTCAATCGTGCTTGTCCTGGAGCGATATTTCGACAAGTACAAATAGGTTATATATCAAGGGATTTCCTTAACATTTAAGGATTCGTGCCTCTCCAACATCGATCACAATATACGATCGAAATGAAAAATTAGTGACTTCCGCGCATGCGCTCTAAGGATCCGTTCGAAATCCATATCCTGTATTTACAGTCTTTAGCACATACAGTAGCCTACATGTATGTATTGCGTTGTTATAGGAACGGGGCGTTAACTAACCCGACTCCTTTTGTCTGTTTATGCAGAAGTGACCCGAGTGCATTTGATCCGGATTAGTTAATCGATTGTTTACAAGCTGCCTCCTTTTCTGGGCATAATCTTAAAAGTCTAGTGTTTTGGTAAAACTTGTCAAACAACAAAATGAGTTCAATATCGCGTTAAAACCACGTTTAAAAGTTACGAATTTGGAAATAAACAACAAAATTGAATTATTACATGTACATTTCTAAATAAGTCAGATTAAGACGTCCAAAATTACGTTAGAAATTTAATTTACGCATATTTGAAAATGTGATTTCAGTGAATCTGTTATTTTTCTCAATAAGGACGAGGCATAATCCAGGACACCTCAAATTACATGTATATGTACATGTACATTGTACGTGACGTTGAACTAGAAATTCTCAGTTCGTACATTTCTATATCCAGTTGGAACATTGAGAGGTAATTTGAGATGTCAGGAATTAGTTTTTTTTATTAATTTAAAATGAATGCGTGGAAAATTTGAAAATGATAAAATACCCCAATTCCTAGTTATTTCAACGAGTTATTTAGAGGAAAAACATTATCCTAAAACTTATTTTCAGAAAAATTATACATCGAATGTACCACTATAAGGTAGGCCTTTTTTAACGATCCATTAAACTGAGCCCCGTAGCATGTATAGAGCGGTATTAAACGCCGCAATATTCAGTATACTGGCAATATTGCAATCATGTCTGAACAAGTGCCTCTGTTGCGATTGGAGGGTCGTCCATTAAATACCACAAGATCTTATCCCCGAATGGAGATAGAAGGGTTAAGCACCTGTTAGCACTCGCCCATTACCCATTTTAACGCATATTACGATCCTTTATCGTTGCATTTTTAGCGAAACTGCCATATAATAGCGATCATAAAAGCCGTCCGAATTCGTAATAATGTGACGGTTGACACTCCCAATTCTCGGATTGCCCCCATTCTGCGCCCGCTTCCGGTACGCGTGCCTATTGTGTCGAAAATTAAAACCCCGAACAAACGAAAGCCGCATTTATAGGCAATTATCGTCGATCGGATTACACCGAATTCGCTTTGTTCAAACGACCAAATCGGTAACAAATGCGTTTATGACGACCACACCTAATACCCAGAATGCAAAGCGATTGTGGCACTTGCGTAAATAAAGATCTAAACAGAGTCATTACTACAGGCCGCAAAGGATGTGAACTGCCGCTAACCTTCCGTTAAGTGTTGCGAAACACGGTCGAAAGATGGCGCCACCATTTTTCCAGCCCCTTAAAGCTCCGATTCGATAATAAATCAGGTTGTTTAAAGGCCGTCACACTGTCACGCAAGTTCAAAAAGTTGTTTTTTAGAATGTGAATTACGAGAAATGAAATGTTTTAATTTGTCAATTATAAAAACATAAATGAAGTTTAATTACTTTCAGTTTGAAATTTTCCTTTTTAAAAGCTATGATCAGTAAAATGCTCAAAAATATGCGCTTAACTTGTTGGACATGCCTAAACTTGCCAAGTTTCCAGATATCACTTTCCCCGTGTGCGACGGCCTTTAAATCATAGAATTGTAAAATTGTACGCACAATTAATTTTTTTTAATAAAATCGATTTTTAACATTTTTCAGCAAAATGGAAATATTTAGAATTCTTTCCATGTTATATTTTTAAATTTTAAAGTAGTAAAACAAGCATAAAAGGAGCAGAATTCTAAATTTTGCAGTCAAGAACTGCAGAGATTAGAACCATCATAATTACAAAATTTTAAATTGCATTAAACTTAGTGTTCCATCAAAACTCGGCCAACAATCCACAGTTCATGAAACAATGTTTTAGAACAAACAAAAAAACGTGTAGGATTAATCGATACCGGAGTTGTCAGACAATTTAACAAGCTTTCTGTTAAGTTTTAGTTTTGATTTATCTTCTAAAGTTTAGCTTATTAAGCAAATCTAGATTAAATGTCACATCCAATATTTATGTAATATCACAACGGTAGTATTTTTAAGGTCCTTGGTAAAAATATATATTGCCCAAGTTCTACCAAAAAAAGGTAGGCTAATAGCCTCAATCCGTCAGTTTCTACTTACATGGCGCATCAACTTCCACTAACGACTAATGCTTGTAATTTGATTCCACGTTGAACCGCCTAAGATGGCTACCAGCCAGCCAACTGCGAACTTTTTCAACTCATTTCTCCACCTGCTGTACCATTATTGATCTCTTTTTTAACTAGTCCAACTGATCAAATGACAGTAAAATGATATTGTACTGCGCATCAACGGATCGAAATTTTTAACTTTTTCATATAAAATATCAATTGAAATCATTTTTTAAAACAAAAACCTTTCTTTGCTACAGCTTTTGTTTCAAATAATTCGTAAACTTTTTTACTTAGTAAGGGACAACTTTTGTTTTAAACATGCATACGAGTACGTTCTTAACATTTGTAACTATAATTGGATTGAATTGTTACCAAACTGCCATAGTTTACGATGCGTCCCAAGGAACCTGAATAGTGCGTAATTCGGATAAACGGAGTCAGATTGAGATTAAGCCTTCCCCCAATGGTCAAATTTCGGCATTACCATGTCATCCATGATGACAATTTCGATCGATACTCCAGTTGCAACGCATGAACGTATTTGCAAAATTGAATTTGCGCGAGGGATAATAATTTGTTTCGTAACATCTGTTGTTTCAAAACAGCATTAAATTTTCAGGTTATTAATTTTTCACGAGCAAATTGATAAATAATACAACCAGGAAAGGGAAATGCAACGGCGTGACGCATTACTGCCACATTTACTTAAAAATAAAATGGGTCAAATTGAATTTTTTTAAAATAACGGCAGTTACCGAAGTTATTGGAACGAATTGTATGTCATGAGGGAATTTTTCAATGTAAAACGGAGTAAGTCATTACAGCTATCTGCGCAGCGTTACACTCATCCGGTAGTCTCGTAGATTCCCCTCGTCGAGCATCGCGAAACGGAAGTACTAACACTTCATTAAACAGTCATCGCAAATCCCCTGGTGGCAGAGAGGATTAGCCCCTACTTTCTCCATTTTATTATCTCTGCGTTTTATAGCCTAAACCTGGTCTATGCCATAGGTGCACCAACAGTCTACTTGGCAGGAGAAAACGACCTGAGACATATTCAATATGACATATATTTCCCATGTGTGTTCACAGCCAAACTAAGCATTAGTATGGCTGCGTTGAGTGGTCATATTTGGAATTGTATGTCATTTTAATGGGTATATAATGATGTCCAAGAGCTAAGCACAAACAATGTAGGCCTACTGTATACTTGCGAATATTTCACAAATGAATTTTCAGAATGACATGTTACTTGTCGTGGCTGACTAATATATTATTCGAATATGATTGTGTCGCAAATGCAAGAGAAACATATTAAAAGGCATTTTATTTTCTAATTATGTGAATTTTAAAAAACCGTGAGTTTGTTTTGGCTCCATATAACTGAGAAATATTTCTGAAATATAAGGTACATGTAGGAATGCCTCTCACGGTTCATATCCGGTTGTCCAAGAGCTCTGTGGGCAACAAGTCCCACTCCTAAAGAAAATCATTTTAGAACCCTGGAAAGGTCTTTGGTTGAGACCTAAATATTTTTAAGTGCATGCTTTCTAAATAAGCTTGATCAGAAAGATATGGTTTAAAATTACTACTAGTTCAAGATCAAAAATATGCAGAAACTTTCAAAATATTATGATCGAGGGCTGCCCAAATAGGAAGATAACAAGATCTTTCACTTTCAGGTTGTACTCTTATACTTTCTCTCATAAACAGTAGATCTTGCCTGTCTCAGTCAGTCATGCTGCCCCATCATGGGGTGAAAATAGCAGGACTGGAAAAGCACATCAGTGGCCGAAATTCACTTCAAATTGTCGTCACGGAAACAGATCTGGATTTGGTGCACTGCCTTTGATAACGGCAGGACAGACGTCCAGGATGAGCAATGAATTGGTCAGCCAAGCACATCCTGGCCTCATGCACTTGACACAGAAGTTTCAATGCTGGTTTAGATGAGCTCACTGGCGGGACAAATGTTTGGTAAAACTTGGGGATTATGAAGAATAATACATGTAATTTGTCTCATGAGCCTACTATTTACTATATTTGTACGTATTACTTTAATAAATTCAGCACGTGAGAGGTCTTGTTACCTTATTTATTGAACCGCCCTTGTATATCTTGATTTGGCACCCATATCCTATTCCGTCGATTTATTGCATGATCTCCCAGAAAAGCAAAGACCTTTAGGCGTGTCTTACATACACTCAACGAAAATTCACCACGTTCCAGAATTCATCGATTCCAGGGTACGGAGGCCGCGTGACGTCACGGCTGGCGCGCATCCTAACTCTGCCGATTATCGATGAATTAAGCGATTGTTTGCCGAATGCACGGATGAACGGTGCGTTAGTTCAGTCTACTGGATACAATGGATCCAGCCGTTTACTTTTTGAAACATCGAGACGGAACAAAGCAGCAGACGCGAAAATAATCGCGACAAACGCAATGGTTTGTCCATCAACAAAATTGGAAACGAAAAATAATAATGCCCGGCGCAACCGATCGCATGGAGAAACGATTTGGCGAGATTCGGATAAATGCATGATTTAGATATGATTAAGTTGGGAGGCATTTAGGAAGAACACCAACAGTTGCTGGATCAAACGTTGATCTAATCGGCCATGACAGATCATTACCGCGGGCAAGAGTCCGAAGATTCGATTTTCTTCCGCTAGATGGCAGGTGAAACGATTTCATGGGGCAGCTCATAAAGCACGCACAGCTGATGAGTTGTGTGCGACGAAGTTTCATGCATTTAAACAACGTTTAGAAAGTTTTAGTTTACTGATATTGTTAGCTGTTATACATAATACACTGTACATGGGAAAGGTTGTAGATGGTCGCATGTAAGCCCATATCTAAGATTGAACTAATTTTATCTGGTGATCGGACATCATTGTCATGGCGCCATACATAAAATTGCATACTTTAGAGAGTTGCTTATAATATCCAGAGTTGGGCATTTTTAGTCAATTAATCACTCAAACTAACGACTACTCATTTATTTATTAATTACGACTAACGACTAATCAAAACTAGGAGACTAATATTCGTTAGTCGACCTTCAGTCATACATCTTCTTATAATATAAAAGGCAAATCGCGTTCATTTTGAAAAGGTCAATTTCCGTTTTCTTCGATTTGTGAGGCGTCTTCTTCGCTTCCACACGTCCGATTTCTTCGACATTTTTGCCACCACTCAGGTACACCCGGGCCTTTAATCGTGG
>JAQGAO010006270.1:0-12505 GCA_034697705.1 Ommatoiulus sabulosus
TCGGGATACTCTTTCAGCATAATCCATGGGCTGCCATTGCGGCTGGCTGCCTGTGGATTGCTGAGGAGGATGATGCGGGTATCCCCCCATGGGTTGTGGTGACGGACCATACTGAGGTCCACCCCTGGGTTGCTGATATGGCCAGGGTTAGTGGTCACCTGAGAATTGCACGTCTGAATTACCGTAGCGCCGTGGCGTTAGATAATCCCAATACGGGCTCTGTACTTGTGAGCCTGCGTATGAGGAATATGGAGGGTAATCATGGGACATTTGTCCCGTGTAATACCCGTCTCGTCCTCCTGAAACGCTTGTTCCTGGGGCTCTACTGAAGGAGCCTGGCGGACGTACGTTTGTGTTTGGTGTTTGATGTACAGTCGGATTCCTGGGTCGTTCTGACCTTGCGGCCTGATATTGAGAGTTTGTCCTCAAATCTTGTAGTAGCCCTGCTTGTCTTTCAATTTCCTTCTGCATATCATGCCTTCTGCGAGCTTCTCGACTTTGTTGTTCCTTCTGTTGAGATAGCTGATTCTGGTGGGTCTGTTGCATGTGTTGCACATAGTCGGACACAGCTTTATTCGACCTGATGAAATTCTCGACTTCAGGGTCTGGCATGATCTCGGTATTCGCATTACTTGATCGTGCCGAATTCGGGATCACAGGTTCTGCTGTTGAGGTCATGGTAACCTGTAGTAAGAAAGTGTTCTGCTCAAACGTTTGGAGAGAGGTACAATGTCTCTGGGTTTGAGGTTCGGAGTCTGATCACCTTACTTTGCTGCAGTAATAGTTCGGTTACTTTAGAATACTAGCTGCAAGCAGTGGTTTAAGATGGTGTTAGACAGCTTTTTAGAGGAAAAGCGGCGCTAGGAGATGCTGAAACTAAGAGTTTATAGCGTGGAGATCAGTCCCCCACTGCAAAAGACGGAAAAGTTCGTTTATTGCAGTAAATGCGACGGTTTTCACTAAAGAAAAGCAGTTGGGCGCCAGTTAACGGAATTGTAAGTTGAAGGGACACCCTGTACAGATGTCGGCTGCAACTGCGGACGACGTTCCACTTACACGGCGTTGACGTATACAGGTGAAAGTGTCCGGTTTCCGCCACAAGGATTCCCGATATACATATACGGGAAATCCTATGTTAAATCGTGTAGTGCGGGCAGCACCAAGGGGGAGCTTTTGCCTGCGGCAAAACTCGTCAGCACCCGAAGGGGTAGCTATACTTGCCCACAGCGTTGATGTGCGAAATCGCACGAGATGCCACTTTTGGTACCGCGTGTCTCCGAAGCGCGTGCGCGTGCGGAGAAATCTGGAACGCGAACTTATCACGGACTAAACGAATTACTCAAATGTGAAATCTCGGTTTATTTAGCAGTGAGTAAGATGGTACAAAAGGTGCTTGAATTACACTTAAATATTTGAATACGAAACGCGGATTAGGTAAATTAAATCACAATTACAAATTGATGGCACGTCAGAAGGATCCGTTCTGAGCGTGCTTGCGTTAAGGACAGTGTTCTGTTCTTCAGGACTCATGGTTTATATATCCTAGGTTCGGATAAAACTGAATTTTACGAAACCAATGAAAGCGTTCTTTTCAGGATCTGGCCAATCGGTAGGATTTTTACTGCCAGATGATTTCCTAATGAATTTTTAATTTCTTTATTTTTCAGTTGGAGATTCGGTTCGCTTGAGCGCCACGACTCTCTCAACCTCAAAAGGTCCGAAAACGGGACAGGAGTTTTTCCAAGTAGGTAAGGAACCAACCCTCTTTTCTCTACTTAAAGGATTAGGTTTTGGTTGGTAACTGGGTTACCGGATCCTTGTAAGTGGCCTTTGGCCGTTCAAACAGTAGGCCAATATCTGCCTCCTGGGATTGAGGCGAATGTTTTTCGGCCATTTAGGTTTTTTAAATTGTGTTTCGGAGGCGACGAAAACAACGTTGCCTCTCAAAACTCCCCGAGATTTTGGCAAAAGGAATTTTGAAAAAATCTGAGAGAAGCAATAGACATGAAAATGGGAAAAGAATGGGCGCAAATACAATTACATAGAATCTTGACTCAAGGAGTTACAATTACATCTGAGAGATTTCACTTGATGGACATGCAGTTACATGATATTGCAGACAGTAACAGTCCTGATTACTCCGAGCTTTTATGATATTTGCGCCGTCCTTGGGAGCGAAAGGCGGTGTTGCCGCCTCTGGTGTTCGCGTCCCTGGCTGCGGTTCCTCTGGACGCTCCGGGATGGCCTCGACTGGACGTTGGGACGTTGTTGGGGCTGGATATCACGGGGTCCTGGGATCGAGTTGAACGGCGACGCTGGTCGTCCTCTGGTCCTCGAAGTAGCGCTTCTGACTGGAATCTGGGCCTGTGGTCCTCGGAAGATGCTGTGGTGCTGGTCCAAGGGGACGCAGATGACACGTTGGTCAGTAGGGCATTGAATCGGGAGGCCAGATCGTTTCTTTCTGCTTTCACCTCGGTCAGTTGAGCTTCAAGACGGTGGATCTGGTCGTCCTTTGCAGCGACGATACGGTGGTGTTCTGCCACCCTTCTTGCAAGATCTGCGTAACCTTGCTGGGCTAGCAGGGTTAGCACTTCCAGATCGAAAGCAATCGGTGCTCCGACAATGGAGTTAGCTAACTCCTGGAAGATGAGGCGGTTTTCTTCGAGTGCGCGCTCTTGATGGCGCAACGCATTTCCAGCTGCTATTATAGCCCTCATGGACACGGCGCCCTGAATGACGGCAGGGGCCGGTGCAGTGCTGGTAGAAGCGGCAAAGTGCACACGTGCTGGTGGACCTGGGGCTTTAGATGGTGCCTCCAACGTGCTGGACGCAGTTATTAAACTACTGGACTGCTGTTGGAGCATTGGGATTTCTTCCTGTATCTCGATTTCAGGTTCATCGAGTTCTCGTCGAAGACGATGATCCACGGATTCTCTATCCGACGACTCCAGCCGTGCTTGAGCACCAGCTAGGCGTGGGATTCTTCGTGGAACTTCAGTTGGGGAGCTCTCCAACTCAGATGTGGGCGACCTTTCGCGGCGTCCGGAATTTGAAGAAGACATCTTTGATGGACTAAAAGCTGACTTCAAGTGAACTGGAGTTGCTGACAAACTGATTAATCTAAAGTTCGCAAGATTTTTAGGTTTTGCAGGACAACTTGATGAGGGACACGACTGGTAAGTTAAGGATGAACCTGTACAACCGATGGAGGAACAGAACATTGTGCAGATTTTGGCGGTGCCTGTCGGTTTTATGCTGGGGTGGACACTGCCCGCCCTCACGTATTTGGCAAGAAGCGATTGGTTGCTTTCAATATCTCCTTTGTTCTCAATATCCAGGACCAGTGGGTCCGGAAATTGAGGAATTCGGTAAGGCCCAAGACCCTTGCAATGAAGGAGATTAGCTGCACTGGTGACCTTAAAAATCGTTGTCCTTTCAAAGTTGTTCTGGTCAGGAAAATGGCTATCTAGGCCATGCAAGTGATCAAAATGAGCTAACGTTAGCTGTTGACGAAACTCATCTATCTCTACGGGATCCGAGAATCCCTGTTGAATCACATAGTTTCTGCAGAAATGGAAGAACTTGCAGCAAACTTCGGTTGAATAAATAGAAGTGAATTTTTCCATCTGCGAATGTATGTCTTTTGCATACACATGGTTGAGTTGATTCAAACGCTCGGGGCGTTTGACTCTTCTCCCTGCCCTGGTGGTGACAATGGTTTCCTGGTCATGTCCAGAGGGTACAGACGTCTTTTGTCTTTCTCTCTGCTGTGTCCCTGAAGCCGTTGTAACCTTTGGTTTCTCGGTATTATTGGGGGCAGGGGTTGGAATTGGCTGCACTGGTCTTGTCTTTGGCAGGCCGACCCCGTTTTCTTGTTTTCAAGATGGGTTTTATTTCGTCCGTTTTTCCATTTTCAGGGTTGCAAAATAAAAATAAATCTCGTGCATTGTAGATTCCTAAGCTAATATTACGAGATGTATCAAAAATCTCGTAACTGTTTGGGCTTACCACCTTGGAGATGGTGTATGGACCATCTCTTTTCGGTGCGAATTTTGCCGTAAACCCCTTTTCGGCGTTGCTGAGGGGGTTAGTCCTGATCAGAATTGTGTCTCCCAATTTAAATAGAGGAACATTTGCTTGTTCATTGTGGGCTTGCCGTCTGGAGTCCTGGGCGGACTCGAATCGATCCATGACCTCTAGTAAAGTTGCTGCCGTTTGTTGTAAAAACTCAGTGAGTGATGTTTTGGAGAACATGGGATTGTGACAGTGTTGCGCAAAGTTCAGGAGACAATCCTGAGGTGAGCGCGGCTTCCTCATGAATGTAATGAAGAATGGAGACTGCCCTAAGTTTTTGGAATAAGCAGAATTCATTGCCCACCTAATGGATGGCAATGCTTCATCCCATGGCATGGGATGTTCGTGCAGGGAAATGGCAAGTTTGGCTCTCAAGTCTCGGTGTTTTCGTTCCACCGGATTGGCTTGGGGGTGATAGTTTGCCACATTCTGCACGCAGAATCCAAACATTTGGGCCGTTTGCTGTATGATGGCCGACAGAAACTGTGGGCCATTGTCACAGCGAACGAACTTAGGGGTGCCAAACCTCAAGAAGATTTCATCGATTAACGTTCGGGAAATTGTGTCTGATTTGGCATCCGTTAGTGAAAAGAATTCCACGTACCCAGACATGACATCCTCCACAGATAGTACCCAGATGGAACCAGAGGGTGTGATGGGGAGTGGGCCCACCAGATCAACGCTCAAAGTTTCAAATCTGGGCCTGGATGGGGGACTTGTGGTCATGGCCTGGTGCTTTTGATTTAGCGCTTTGAATTTAGCACATTCCACGCATTCAGAGATGTATTTGGAGATGTCCTTCTTCAAGTCCTTCCAATAATACAGCTCTGATATCCTCGCATGCATTCCCACTAATCCCTGATGACCTGCATGCGGGGAGTTATGATTAGACTCTAATATTAGTTTTCAGTGAGTCTGGGACGATTATTCTAGGTTCGTCAGACTCAATATGGGCTAGGTATCTGTACAGGACCTGGTCCAGGATGATGTAGCCTCTGTTCAGGAGTGTCGTGGCCTCCACATAGTTGTTTTCGGCATCATCTTCCAGTGCTTTGATGATTTCAGCACAGTTTGTATCCTCCCTTTGCAATTTAGAAAACTGTGCCTTAGACAGCGGTGCAGGTTGGGAGACGAGTTGATGAATAACCACCACTGGATTTTTGGTGTCCCTGAATGGTCGGGACAGAAGATCTGCAACTGAATTGGCCTTACCAGGTATGTATTCGACGTCGAATACATACTGCTGGACGGTTAATGCCCATCGAGCTAGTCTTCCCTGAGGATTGTTGATCGTGATCAACCATCTCAGGGGTCTGTGGTCCGTGTGGACCACAAATGGCATACCTTCGATATAATTCCTAAATTTTTGAATTGCCCAGATCACAGCCAGAGCCTCTCGTTCAGTGACCGAGTAGTTCCTCTGGGCTGGATTAAACAATTTAGATGCATACTCGATGATGTGCAGAGTCTTCTTTTTCTCAATGATTTGCTCCTGCATTAATGCGGCCCCCATGGCCACATCACTTGCATCGGTGTAGAGCTGGAAACTTTTTTCGAAATTGGGTTGCGCCAATATGGGCGCATCACAAAGCTTTGATTTCAACTCATCAAATGCCTTACAGCATTTTTCATCAAAATCGAACTTCACACCTTGTTTTAAAAGTGCGAAGAGTGGTGCAGCAATGTCAGAGAGTTTGGGAATGAACTTCCCAAACCATCTGCATGCTGACACAAACGATATTACCTCCGTAACGTTCTTGGGGTGCTTCAGATCAAGGATGGCCTGGACCTTTTCCTGGTTGGGACGTACACCCTCCTCTGAAATCTGATGCCCCAAGAACTGTACTTCATCCTTAAAGATGTGGCATTTGGAGCGCTTGAATGAAAAGTTGAATGAAATGATCAACTTAAAGATTTGCTCCAAGTCACTGAGATGCTTGGAAAATTTGTCGGCGGATGATATCAGGTCATCCTGATAAATTTTATTCAGCACTCCTTGAAGTTTGGACATCATGCTGTCAACCACACGTTGACAGTGTGATGCCAAGTTCCTCGCGCCCATGGGCATCCTTGTGTAGCACAAGTTGCCCAATGGTGTTGAGGTGGAAAAAAACTGCTGGCAATCCTCCGAGATGGGGATCTGCCAGTAGCAATTTGTCAGGTCAAAGGTAGACATATGTTGTTTGCCTTTGATCTCTGCCAAAATATCGTCGATCCTTGGCAAAGGATATGGATCTGGGATGGTCACCCGATTTACAGCTCGAAAATCGGTGACCATCCGCATGTCTTGTGACCCGTCGTGCTTGGCCACTAGGAAAGATGGTGCTGCCCACTCAGATATTGAGTGTTTGAGGTATCCCTTGTGCAGCATCATTTTCAATTTCTCTATCAATTGTGCCTTACGAACGTGAGGTAGATTGTAGGGCCGAGTATAGCTAGGTTTGGCTCCTGGTTGTATTTTTATAACCTGGGCTTCGACTTTTGCGTGGCCATTGGGCTCCTCAAAGGCCTTGGAATATTGTTGCAACAGTTGATTCACCTGATCGCGTTCTGTTTGCGTCAGGCGTTGTCCTTCATCTGGGCGTAGCAATATGTCCTGAGTGTTGGACACTGGTGCCACATTCACTGCCTCAATGTGGCATGTGTTTATGGCGTGGACCTGTGCTCGCTCCTCTACTCGAGGGGGGCTTACTTGGCCACTAGCACCTGAGAAATGCTCTTCATCTGTATCAAAGAATGTTTAACTCTGAAGGTAGAAATTGATACAGATCTTGGCCTTCCTCAGGAAATCAATCCCCAGGATGACATGCGCTGTGGCAAATCCTGGAATCAGTACAAACGGTGTGGTGAAAAATCTGTTTTTCACTTGGACTTCCACTTGAGTCTGAAACGTCTCCATCCGAACTGGCTCTTGATCTGCCAGTTGGATGACTCGGATTGACCTGATCAGTGGTATGCCCAGCTCCTTTAGATTTTGAAATAAGACGCTGCCACCTACTGACACATTAGAACCACTGTCAAGTAGTGCAACGACGTCGAATGACTCTATGTTGCACTGCTCATAGACCAATTCTTCATCATCCTCGATAGGGTGTTCAGAATTCATGGCCTGATTGATGCGTAGCATGGAAAAGGCATTGATTTTCTTATTTTTGTTGAACCCACATTTTAGGTCGCACGTCCAACACGTGCGACCTGGCTGGTGGCAAATGTAGCATTCCAAAGGCTTTTCTTTGGATTCTGCATTGCCACCTTCCTTCGTGGTTTCCACTGTGTTCTCCTTAGGTTTGGAGAAGTAGCTTGATTTCCCGTTGTTTTTTCCAAACTTGGATTTATTTGGATTGCCTTTATTCCCAAATTTGGCTTGTTGTAGCTCACCCCTTGTGGGCGAGTTCTCCCGTTTGTTTTCGGCTCTGGTCGGTGATTTCTGCTGTCCCTCCTTCTTGCTTTCCTGCTTAGGGGACTTGGAAGGCCGAGCTTTTGGTCTAGGACGTTCTCCTAGACCGTGGCCTGAGTCGAAATTCGGCCACTTATCACCCGCACACTTATCATCCGGACACTCTGGGGTCATTCGCTCCAACATGTCGCACATATGAGGCGACAGTAATCTGGTATGGACTGGCCATACTTTTGCGCAGAGAACATGAATCTGGTCCAAAGCAGATGCATTTGTTCAGATTCTCCATATCTGCGCTGGAGAGCAATGACTGCTTCTTTTCAGGTGTGTATCTTTTTTCTCATTGACATCCACCACTGCCTGGCCTCACCCCTCAATAGGGTGATGAGTAGGCCGTGCATATGTTTGTCAGGGATGTTGTGGTTGTCTACCATCGTTTCGATGGAGGCCATCCATCCCTTGAACTCCGTTTTGGAGCCTGAAAATTTGTCCATAGGGGCAAATAATCGGGCTACCCTTTCAGCGTAGTCCATGGGTGGCCACTGCGGTTGGCCGCCCGTGAATTGCTGAGGAGGATTTTGCGGGTATCCCCCAATAGGTTGTGGTGATGGACCACACTGAAGTCCACCCCTGGGTTGCTGAGATGCCCAGGGTTGGTGTTCACCTGAGAATCGCATATCTGAGTTACCGTAGCGCCGTGGCATTAGATAATCCCAATACGGGCTCTGTATTTGCGAGCCTGCATAAGAGGAATATGGAGGGTAATCATGGGGCACTTGTCCCGTGTAATTACCGTCCCGTCCTCCTGAAACGCTTGTTCCTGGGGCTCTACTGAAGGAGCCTGGTGGACGTACATTTGTGTTTGGCGTTTGACGTACAGTCGGATCTCTGGGTCGTTCTGACACTGTGGCATGATGGACCTGATGTTGAGAGTTTGTCCTTAAATCTTGTAATAGCCCTGCTTGTCTTTCGATTTCTTTCTGCATGTCATGCAGTCTGAGAGCTTCCCGATTTTGTTGTTCCTTCTGTTGAGCCAACTGATTCTGGTGGGTCTGTTGCATGTGTTGAACATAGTCGGACACAGCTTTATTAGACCTGATGAAATTCTCGACTTCAGGGTCTGGCATGATCTCGGTGTTCGCATTGCTTGATCGTGCCGAATTCGGGATCACAGGTTCTGCCGTTGAGGTCATGATAACCTGTAGTAGGAAAGTGTTCTGCTCAGACGTTCGGAGAGAGAGGTACAATTTTCTCTGGGTTTGAGGTTCGGAGTCTGATCACCTTAAGTTGCTGCAGTAAGAGTTCGAATACTTAGAGTTCTAGCTGCAACCAGTGGCTTAAGATGATGTTAGACAGCTTTTCAGAGGAAAGGCGGCGCTAGGAGATGCTGAAAACTAAAAGTTTATAGTGTGGATATCAGTCCCCCACTGCAAAAGACGGAAAAGTTCATTTATTGCAGTAAATGCGACGGTTTTCACCAAGAAAAGGGCGCCAGTTAACGGAGTTGTAGGTTGGAGAGACACCCTGCACAGGTGTCGTCTGCAATTGCGGACGACGTTCCACTTACACGGCGTTGAAGTGTACAGGTGAAAGTGTCCGATTTCCGCTACGAGGATTCCCGATATATATATATAGGAAATCCTATGTTGAATCGTGTAGTGCGGGCAGCATCAAGGGGGAGCTTTTGCCTGCGGCAATACTCGTCAGCGCTCGAAGGGGTAGCTATACCTGCCTATAGCGTTGATGTGCGGAATCGCACGAGATGCCACTTTTGGTACCGCGTATCTTCAAAGCACGTGCACGTGCGGAGAATTCTGGAACGCGAACTTATCACGGACTAAACGAATTATATCAAGGTGAAATCTCGATTTATTTAGCTGTGACTAAGATGGTACAAAAATGCTCGAATTACACTTAAACAATTAAATACGAAACGCGTTTGTTGCAAAATTAAATCAGTTACAAATGATGACACGTCAGAAGGATCCGTTCTGAGCGTGCTCGCGTTAAGGACAGTGGTGTGTTCTTCAGAACCCATGGTTTATATATCCTAGGTTCGGATAAGACTGAATTTTACGAAACCAATGAAAACGTTCTTTTCAGGATCTGGCCAATCGGTAAGACTTTTGCTGCCAGATGATTTCCTAATGAATTTTTAATTTCTTTATTTTTCAGATGGAGATTCGGTACGCTTGGGCGCCACGACTCTCTCAGCATCAAAAGGTCCGAAAACGGGACAGGAGTTTTTCCAAGTAGGTAAGGAAACAACCCTCCTTCCTCTACTTAAAGGATTAAGCTTTTGGTTGGTAACTGGGTTACCGGATCCTCGTAAGTGGCCTTGGTCGTTCAAACAATAGGCCAATATCTGCCTCCAGAATTGAGGCAGATGTTTTCCAGACCTTTAGGTTTTATCTTAAAATGTGTTTCGGAGGCGACGAAAGCAACGTTGCCTCTCAAAACTTCCCGAGATTTTGGCAAAGGGAAATTTGAGAAAATCTGAGAGAAGCAATAGACATGAAACAGTACAGGAATAGGCGCAAATGCAATTACAGAAAAACTTGACTCAAGGAGTTACAATTAAATTTGAGAGATTTCACTTGATGGACATGCAGTTACATGAATGGTAGACAGTAACAGTCCTGATTACTCCGAGCTTTTATGATATTTGCGCCTTCCTTGGGAGCGGATAGCGGTGTTGCCGCCTCTGGTGTTCGCGTCCCTGGCTGTGGCTCCTCTGGATGATCCGGGATGGCCTTGACTGGACGTTGGGACGTTGTTGGGGCTGGATATTACGGGATCCTGGGATCGAGTTGAACGGCGACCTTGGTCGCCCTCTGGTCCGCGAAGTAGCGCTTCTGACTGGAATCTGGGCCTGTGGTCCTCGGATGACGCTGTGGTGCTGGTCCAAGGCGACGCAGATGACACGTTGGTCAGCAAGGCGTTAAATCGGGCGGCCAGATCATTTCTTTCTGCTTTCACCTCGGTCAGTTGAGCTTCAAGACGGTGGATCTGGTCGTCTTTTGCAGCGACGATTCGGTGGTGTTCTGCCACCCTTCTTGCAAGATCTGCGTAACCTTGCTGGGCTAGCATGGTTAATACTTCCAGATCGAAAGCAATTGGTGCTCCGACCACGGAGTTAGCCAACTCCTGGAAGATAAGGCGATTTTCCTTGAGTGCGCGCTCTTGATGGCGCAACGCATTTCCAGCTGCTATGATAGCTCTCATGGACACAGCGCCCTGAACGACGGAAGGGGATGGTGCAGTGCTGGTAGAAGCTGCAATGTGCACACGTGCTGCTGGGCCTATGGCCCTGGGAGGTGCCTCCAAAGTGCTGGATGCCGTAATTAAACTGCTGGATTGCTGTTGGAGCACTGGAATTTCTTCCTGTATCTCGATTTCAGGTTCGTCGAGTTCTCGTCGAAGACGATGATCAACGGATTCTCTATCCGACGACTCCAGCCGTGCCTGAGCACCAGCTAGGCGTGGAATTCTCCGTGGTACTTCAGTTGGAGAGCTTTCCAACTCAGACGTGGGCGACCTTTCGCGGCGTCCGGAATTTGAAGAAGACATCTTTGATGGACTGAGAGCTGACTTCAAATGAACTGGAGATACTGGCAAACTGATTATTCTAACGTTCGCGAGATTTTTAGGTTTTGCAAGACAACCTGATGAAGGACACGACTGGTAAGTTAAGGGTGAACCTGTGCAACCGATGGAGGAACAGAACATTGTGCAGATTTTGGCGGTGCCTGTCGGTTTTATCCTGGGGTGGACACTGCCCGCCCTCACGTATTTGGCAAGAAGTGATTGGTTGCTTTCAATATCTCCTTTATTCTTAATATCCGGGACCAGTGGGTCCGGAAATTGAGGAACTCGGTGAGGCCCCAGACCTTTACAATGAAGGAGATTAGCTGCACTGGTGACCTTAAAAATCGTTGTCCTTTTAAAGTTGTTCTGGTTAGGAAAATGGCTATCTAGGCCATGTAAGTGGTCAAAGTGGGCCAGCGTCAACTGTTGGCGAAGCTCATCTATTTCTACGGGATCCGAGAATCCCTGCTGTAGCACATAGTTTTTGCAGAAATGGAAAAACTAGCAGCAAACTTCGGTCGAATAAACAGAAGTAAACTTTTCCATTTGCAAATGTATGTCTTTGGCATACACATGGTTGAGTTGATGCAGGCACTCAGGGGGTTTGACCCTCCTTCCTGCTCTGGTGGTGACAATGGTTTCATTGACATGTCCAGAGGGCGCAGACGTCTTTTGTCTTTCTCTCTGCTGTACTTCTAACGCCGTTGTAACCTTTGGTTCCTCGGTGTTATTGGGGGCAGGGGTTGAAATTGGCTGCACGGTTTTGTCTTTGGCAGGCCGACCCCGTTTCCTTGTTTTTAAAATGGGTTTTATTTCGTCCGTTTTCCCTTTTTCAGGGCTACTAAACAGAAATAAATCTCGCGCATTATAGATTCCTAAGCTAATATTACGAGATTTATCAAAAATCTCGTAACTGTTGGGGCTTACCACCTTGGAGATGGTGTATGGACCATCTCTTTTCGGTGCGAATTTTGCAGTAAACCCCTTTTCGGCATTGCTGAGGGGATTAGTCCTGATCAAAATTGTATCTCCTAATTTAAATGGAGGAACATTTGCTTGTTCATTGTGGGATTGCCGTCTGGAATCTTGGGCGGACTCGAATCGATCCATGACCTCTAGTAAGGTTGCTGCCGTATGTTGTAAAAACTCAGTGAGTGATGTTTTGGAGAACATGGGATCGTGACAGTGTTGCGCAAAGTTCAGGAGGCAATCCTGAGGTGAGCGCGGCTTCCTCATAAATGTAATGAAGAATGGAGACTGCCCCAAATTTTTTGAATAAGCAGAATTCATTGCCCATCTAATGGCCGGCAATGCTTCATCCCATGGCATGGGATGTTCGTGCAGGGAAATGGCAAGTTTGGCCCTTAAGTCTCGGTGTTTTCGTTCCACCGGATTGGCTTGGGGGTGATAATTTGCCACATTCTGCACGCAGAATCCAAACATTTG
>JAQGAO010006271.1:0-12502 GCA_034697705.1 Ommatoiulus sabulosus
GGGAAATACATGTATGATTTAATTGTGGTGTTGGGAACCATAAGGATCCCCCCTGCCAAATGGTACTAATCTACTGAATGCAGGGTAAATATTAGAATAGAAAATATTAGAAAGGGAAATGTGGGTAAAATAACTTGACAGAACTGCTTTTATTCCATCCTATAACTGTCTTTCCAGATTGGCTATCCAACAGAATACACTTTTGTACATGACTGCAAAACCTATGACGTCATTTCTTTCCATAAACAAGTTGCTCAGAATAGGATCATTTCCTATACATGTATTCTGCAAAAATTTCTGGAAATTTACCCAACACACGGGGCAATATCAAGCAATAATATATCTGAAAACAAGTTTCGGGATATAAATTGTCACGTATGTGACGGCCTTTAAACAATTTTAACTATATGTACATGTATCATACCTGTAGTTCTCTTCCACTTATACATGAGGTAGTACGCGTCACAAATCTTATCGAAAACCGACATTTTATTGTACTCCCAAGAAAATCGTTAATACGAAGTTATGGGTACCGAATAATTTCGTAGTCAAGGATTAACTCCTGAAAGTCAGACTCTCGCTTGGGCAAACTGCCAATCTTTGGACATTTTCTTACAGCAGGGTACAACTTCAAGCGACTAATAAATAGTCGGTTGCACAGGACTTCGTTGCAGTGGATCGTGCTATTAACAACAGACAATGTACAGTAAATTAAAACAATTTCAACGGAAGACAACGCAGTAAATTGCCAATTAGTATCCGCTTAAACACCCCAAGAACGTTAGGACGATACGACCAACCGGTCATAATAATCGCCCAAGGTCGATGAGTTTCCAAGTTAAACTATATCATAATGAAGGGGATGTGGGAGTGCGCTTCCGTGACGTGACATCACATCGCCTGTTGATCAACCCCATTAGCTTCATTCCTTGTGCCTATAGATTGTAGTTTCAGACAACGAATATGTTTCAGGGATTACATTACTTTGACACCAGACAATGTAATCACGACATTTCGTGCAACTCGAGTTTGCAAATGCGAGCCTTCCCATGCAAGGAGAGCTATGATATCAAGGATCAGGTTTGGTATTATTACTTAATTCAAGGATTCGTGAAAAATAATCAGAAGTGCCATGCATTTGGAAACCCAAATTAGTCACTTCCACCTCGCAGAATACCTCAAAGGATGCCCTTGAGATGTGAAACACAGTCCGAAATTACACGAGTCATTTAAAAATGAATATAAAAACAATTTTTTTTAAAAAAAAAAGATATTTACTTTAGCGTGAGTTTAAAAAATACACCTACTTGACAGAACAAACAGGTGTCCTGTCCACTTAATGATACTGGAGTAGGCCACGGTTGTGATTCTTATTTAACGTTAAGTATAAATTTGTTCTACGAGAACGTTATTGACGGTACACTGGATAACTGGGACGGGTGAAAGTATGAAATAAAAACCTCAAAATCCAAACGCTTATCAAAAGTATCTTTCTATAACGAAGAACGTGTTTTTTTTGGCACTACCAAACCTTTGTTTCTGGGAAAGTTCGCGAGAGTGCAGCGAATCTGGTGGCATTCAAACCTAAATAATTAGGACAAGAACAAAAAAAATCGGCTACTAATCAAAGCTACAAGACCGGGCTCGTTAACAGGACCCTCTCGTAAAACAATATTTACATTCCAATTATAATAGAGGTACTCAACGCTTTACGACTTGCGCTCTGGCAGCTACGAAGTCACGAGTGCAACATCGACACGATAATTGGTTGTTCACTCAAGGCCATTGCCGTTTTATTCCAATGAATGCATTCCCTTTGCAAACGAGACTTCGAGGCTGTCAAATGGCGATTCGTAAAACTATGTCCGAGTACCCCTATGATATAGTCAGGATAAAGCAACAAAAAAAAATCCATTACTGCTGGAATTAAAGTTAGTCTCGAGAGGCTTAATTTTCATAAAATCATTCCTCAACCTAATTACTTTGCATACATGTAGATCAATTACAAACCCGAAATTTCCTACTCTGCCCTTCATCCTCAAAACCCGAGAGATTTAAGTAAAAAAAACACGTTGTCGAGCGTCATGACAGGTACATAGCAACCCATGGATGTGCAATATGCGTGGGTATTTCAATTAAAAGCAAATCCACATGCTCGAATTTGAGTCAATTAAAGAGTGGCACGAAATTCATGAAAGGCACTTGGGAACATTAAAAAGCCCACAGGCATTCCCCGGCGCCTGCCCTCGAGGTCTGCTGCACCGACTTGCCCATCCGGAAGTGCTTATTATGGCGTTGCGCAGTGTCTTTAATCAATATAGCCCATCAGAATCCACACCCCGCGTATGACTGGTGTGCTATTTCAGCCTTTTCAAATCATTAGCATATACATTTTACGGCATTACGTTGCATTCGAACGTAGGTGGAGCCCCCTACAATTTAATCGTGTATCCATATTGGGGAAGAGGCCGTAAACAGTAAAGCGCGAAAGCGAAACTACCCCCTTTGGAATAGAAACAATGGTTGAACAAAAAAAAAACGAATCCTTCCTAAAGATAAATTATTCAATTCAAGCCCGGAAAATAAACGTTGCAAGGGTGGCAGGCATAAAAGTCATAAGGGGGCTTTACTGTCGCCTTACGAGAATATGATGCTATCCATAAATGTTTCCCTTTCTGGAACAGTGGCAACACCCGTTAGTTCAAATCCCCCCATTCTGCTAACAATGCGGTTAGGCGCATGCGCAAAATAACGGCTTCTGAATGTCACGGGGACTTCCAACGTTTTCATTTCAATTTTCCCCGCAACGGCACAAAAAGTGAAAATAATCCGCAGTCGTGACAAAGCAACCCCAACAAATGGCAATCATCCCAAATTGCCAAACTGCAATACGCCACATTCTGGCTGCGCACAACGCTCGTAGCATATTGACAGAAAAATGTGATGACACTCCGACTGGAAATTGGAAATGAAGCGAATTGACAACTGTCTTAACGCGCTTGTAAGTGCGTGGCTTCAAACACAGTAACGACAACTATGGAAACTTACATTCAGAATGATTCGGGGTTACTCGGACAGAAGCTTTACGAATCGTACTTTGGCAATCGTGGTGAAGTCACGTGTGCAATTTGTTAAAAACAGCGATTAACTTGAGTTTTCCAACCAACGTGCGTGTCGATTTTGCCCACGTGACTTTCCGACTGCCAAAGTACGATTTCGTTTGAATACCCCTACTTTAAAACTCGGCCCGTTCGACGCACGTTTACATTCCGTGACCATGTGGTTTAATCACGCGAGGAAAGGTGAACTACACCTGTTTAGAAAAGTTGATCACACTCCATAAAAACAAATAACTAAAGCGGTGCGCGCATTTTTAATAAAAAAATAAAAAACCAATGAAGTCAAACGTCATTATGACCTATATATCTTGCACAGTGCATCGTTCCTACTTGGGGTACTCAGACATAAGCTTTGCAGCTGGCACTTTTGGCAGCTGCGAAGTCCAGCTTCAAATATATATATATAACAAGATATGTATGGAAGTTTGTGTCATATGGAGCCCCTATATAGCGGAACATTATTTTCTTTGTATTGTACGTGATGACGCAAAACGCGTACAAAATAAAAAAAAATCTTCCGCTACGGGACTCCGTATTCTCATCACTTTTAGCTTCCCCGGCGAGTCACTCGATAAGTACAGCCCGGGTAAAACCGGGCCTCCCAGCTAGTTGGTTTATAAACAGTGTTAACTATCATAACCGTGAGTGATTTCTCAAACCAATCAGCGTGTCGATTTTCCACACGTGATTTCCAGAGAATCCAGACTGCCGAAGATGCCGTCCGTAAAACATCTGCCCTAATACACGTATACTGTATACCTCAATGTCGATTTTCCAATTCACACAGAGTAAACCGTAAAAATTTTCAGTTTACAGAAATGTACACCAATGCTGGTAGAGAGATACTTGTATAATCTTTCCATAATCTACTCAACATTGTTATCCTATAAAATTAGAATTTGGCTGATTAAGGTCTTTTTACGAGCATGCACTGCTTTTTTGAATCGACAGTCATGAAGACATTGGTCGTGAAAAGGGGCTACTGCATATCCCCCGCCTCGTTATCATGCAGCAATTTATGGGCAAGGGAGCAGGGGAAAGCTATTTTTGTCTGGGGAAATGTTTTCAGTTTTGCCCCTCGTGCAGTGCAACTGTTCAAATCGTTTTCATTATCATTATGCCAATGCTGGATGCACTGAACCCGAGTTTGGGGTGAGGGGCCTCACCGCCGTGTCATTTTCCTGGTGACCGAGTTACGAAACCAATTTAAAGTCATCATTATCGACGGCGCAGCATGTGTGGACTTATCGGGGAATTGAGCGAATATTGTTTCGAATTTGGTACCAAAACCCTCCGAGATAGTATCTACATAATGGGGTTGCCTGGCAATGGCCTATCATGGCGATCCTACCCGAAGCGCCATGTTTTCATGATGGGTGTAACAGATTCTGGAAAGATGAAAAAGTGCACGCAAGGCCCTCTATAAAGCAGTTATACCATCAATTGGGTTCAAAGACTTGTTCGACGTCTGCAACGGTAGAAGAACGAGTATTCATCACCGGCATTACAGCAATTTTGCCACCAATCAATTGCATCAGCGTCAGCTACCAACATGATTTTTCCATGACTCCTCCGTTGCCTGCAGGCCAGCCATCTCGGAAGATGCAAAAGATTTGCATAGAAGTGGGGTAGCCAATCGTCAGTTCGTCGAAGACTGCTGCATCTCTGGACGTTGGTATTGTGGTTAATAGAGCAAACAACTCTATACCAACAATTCGTATACAGACCATGGAAGGATACGAGTTAATTTCTGACTATAGGAAAGGAAAAAAAGGCCTTGTTCGACTTCCTTTCAAATTAAAATTCAATAGTGCTTGGAAAAATTACCGGAAAGGTTTGCACTTGAAAGCCACCCGAGTCCATGTCAGGTTTTTTACCCTTGAGAGGCTTAACTGGGCAAACCACAGGTAACCAAGCGGGCTTCCTGACAATTCACCATCAATGTTTTGTACAGTGTACATTAATTGTCGGTCTAGTGTTCATCTAGTTTCCTTACCTTTGTACGCGTGTTATTTGAAATTAGCGTGGACCAGGGTCCACGGACCAAGACCAGGTCTGTAATTTCGGATTTAAAAATATCCACATGTTTTGTAAATGGTGAAGCTTGAGTACATGCCTATATCTACCTCCAGTCCTCCACCTACAGGTGACTGCTACCTCGAGTTTCAAAACCAAAAATTTCGCAGAATATTTTGGAAATCCAAAGGCAGGTGCACGGGATTTGCGCACGAACCAGTACTGCAGTACATGTACGTGAGAATCCCTGCTTGTTACATTTACTACATACGTCGCCGGGGGGAGTGACCATCGTCAGCGGAGAAGGCTAATCCAACCAGTCCAACAACCATGAGTAGAACTGGGTTTTTAGATTAGTGGCATATTATGTGAAGTGCTATGGTTATATTAAAGAGTCATCGCCGTGTCAACACCCTTAAATCAATTTAAATTAATGACTCAAGATTGGGTGTAATTCTGCGTGTTGAGTAATTTTAAGGCAGTAATGTTGTCAGCAGTACAGCGTCCTCCAATCAATCTTGAACTGTCAGGCATTTGAAAGCATGATCAAGTAAATGCCACTGAATTTCCGTTCAAAGGCAAATGTGTTCAGAACACCAGTCAACTATGCAATGTTGATTACATTATATAGCGAAAATTTGCGACAAAATCGGCGGTTGAAGCCAGATGGGACAGCAATTACTCTCAAATTACCCCCCACTTTTGGCAATCTAGCGCTGGATTACCGCCAGAAGGTGCTAATTTGGAATAAAGGTAATTGACATTCAAGACAGAAAGAAATTTTACAAAAAAAACGTATGCTTACAAATTTTAATATTCAGTAGAGTATATTAGCCCCATGAATATGTGGAACTATACTGGTGGCCTACATTGATGAAGGTCATAAAAATTACAACTTTACGATTAGTCCCAAACTTATCCCAGCAAAGATTTTTAAATTCCAGTCTTTCAACTTTCATTAAAAATCAGCGGAGCAAAACGCGTGTTGCAAATGAGATCACAGGTTAAAACGTTGGCAAATCATTACAAATTGATTTGCCAATTTCCAAGGTGGTCCATGCACTGTAGGTAGACCTAGTTTGGACCATTATTAGGCCATTCACCTTAAATCTCCGAGCCAAAATCCCATCCAAACAAGCCGACACAATGGTGATAATTCGTAATCTACAGTCTTTTGTAATTTCCACATCAAGATGTGGGCCAAGAGGTTTAAATACCACGGTACATGAACGTTGTCTGCAATCACTGCATCCGGTGGACCTATTTTTAACAGAAATGCAAACATGGCCAGTTTATCATAGAGAAATTTCCAAACGTTCTGCAATACTAATTATGCACAAAAAGGAGCATTTCGAGGTAATTAGAAATGAGGTAATTCTAGTCTTTAATTCATACGTTTCAATGCATCATTTTTTATTACGAATACATGTGATCGTTCTTCTGAAATATTTTTTCTACATGCGGTTGTACCTTGGCACCGATCGTGCATCATGCCTCAAAAGCATGCAACTCTTTTTATATATGCAAAACAAATACCGGATCCTCATGACTGAACATACTTGCACATGACACCAGGGATAAACACCCAGACATTATCCCTCATAAAAATGCTAAGTAATTTAAAAAGAAAACAGGCATTTAGATTTAGGGGATATTAGGCCCAAGGCTAGGTTTTGGAAAAGGTGAACAAATTGGGCGTGTCGTGTATCCTCGGTCATGTCCCATTAAATGGCTTATATTCAAATTCAGTAGACAAATTGCCGTACTTCAGGAGTGTTTTGGATTGTACGCATAATTCCATGTATATCCCTGCTGAGAGTGGAATTAAATGTCATGAGTAATTTCACATGCACATCCAAAATCTCTGAACTGGCCTACAAGTTTTGTCGCATTCCGAAAGCAAGACATCCTAGGATGCCTGGCATTTTGTATCTAGTGCCGTCATTAATCTGGATCCGGAAAATACAGAACTTTGTACAAGACCCTGGAATCCTCTTCGAATGAATCTGATGCATCAACCCGAGTAAACACGTCGTATACTCTGAAAATTTATTTGCTTGAACCTTCAGAACCGGATTTGGTAAAAAACTGGTACTTTCAGGGTGATGGAACGATTTTTCCAGTTTTGAAAACTGGTATATTCTTTCCAGCACACAAACGTAGTCGTCCTATCTATATGCTATTTGATTGGAGCATTAAGTACGTCAAACGTAGCAGCTCATATATGGAGCAAATAAGGGCACTCGTATTGCAGCTTTTCTGGAGCTTATAATAGGGGTACTCAGACATGTTACCCACTCAAGGTTATCGCTGTTTTTCAACCATTTAATGCATTCATTTTCGACTTCATGATTACCATAAAATGCCATTTGTAAAGCTTCGGTGTGAGGACAACTAATGATTTATGGAGCATTGCAACTGAAAATCAGATTTTTAATAACCATAATATTTGTATTTTCCTTCAATTCCGCAAAGTTTGTCATTTTTTAATAGAAGCATTGTCAGGTTGCGGATAGTTTTGTATAGTCAACTTCAAATTTTAATTTTAAAATTAAAAGGTTTTTGCGTATAAATGAACTTATTTGGCGTGTATGGTAAAGCCACAGTCAAGATTATTGATGCCCGGAAACGGAGAAGATTTAAGAAGAATACTGGGTTGGAAGACTGACTTGTTATACAGTACAGTAAGTTTATGGGTAAGAACACATTGAATGCTTATTGCAGGCGCTATTACCACTCGGTGTACACTAGCGCCACCAAGCGGGATAAGAATGAGGCATGCGTTTTAAATGAGGGCGCACATAAAGAAAACTTAGCCGAGCCAGGCTGAGCTTAACAAGAAGCGCTTATAACCTTTCAAATATGAAATCAGAAATCTGAAACCAGATTTGTAAGACGCAGAGTGGCACACAGATCACTGTTGGTCAAAAGTGTAGCCATCGATTGTATGCCGCCTACTGTATGTACCGTAAAACGTGTAATAGTAATACACTCATCATGAGTTGCAAATGCGCATGTGGAAGGTTTTACGCGGAATGCTTCACCTATAGCATAACGCATGAAGTCGCGCCACCAAACACACTGAACATATCACGCTAATATCAGCATTCATTGTGCGCCCCAAAGCTGAAAACAAGAAGATGAAAATAAGCAGGAAAGAAGCACGTCGAAATTAAGCATTCAGTGTGTTCTCACCCTAAGAGTATAAGGTACAAGTACATGGCAATTAATACCCCAGTGACTTCATCAGTCAGCTTAGGCTATATATACTTCCCCGTGATATCTTATGGTCAGAATGTCAAAATAGTTGAAAACTATACATGAGCACGCACTATATACTGTAAGCCCAGATCTACTGTATGCAGTTCTATAAATATATTCCAATTCAACCCATCCTTGCAAAAAGTTAAATTTGTAGGTAGGTCAATAGCATATGCAAATGAGAAAGATAACATCAAAAGCGCCAGTAGTACGTGCAACAACAGCCTAGGCTTCGTCGCAATGTAGGCGTCTAGATGCCAATGTACAATTAGGTCTGCCTTTCCTGTTTATTTTTTCGTCACACTTTCATTTCTACACCTGAAATTATCGAAATGCTCGAGCAGCACGACTCCGAGCAACCATTGCCCGCAGCGCCATTAACGTATTTCAAATATTGACGAGGAAAGTAGTCGAAATTTAATATCATCAAATTGTCCAACTCGCCCAATTTCAATGTCATCATTATCAAAAGTTCAAGATAACAATTCCACTGTCCTATGGTAAGAGCGGAAAGTACAAACAAATGCAAACATTAAACTGGAAAATACAGGAGATATTGTCAAGATAAAAACAATACACAACTTTATCAGGTTGGCGTATTAAAAGTATGTTTATAACCTTATCAAGCTGATGTGTTTTTTTTAGTTTATTTTATGACGTCCAAACTTTGACTATTTGTATTTGCACAGTATTTAGTCTGAAAATTTCTCCATTGTAAATTTATTGAAATACCGGAACTTTTATTGCACAAGTCAAACATTTTACGGACTAATCTGTAAAGTAATTTTCAATTCTTATCAAAAACAAATATCCAGCTTATTTAGTTTTACTTGGTTTTTCCAGTCATGGAGCGAACAAGTCTCAATGCCATGCATTTAAATAAACCTGCCGAAGATCAAATAAATTTAAAAATTGATGCTTTTAGTGAATATACGATCATAGATCAGCTGGCTGCAGAACACTTGCTATTTCAATTCTAATTCTATTTGACCCATGCACGGCAATTAAGGCGTCAATCCACAACTGAGTGGAGTGGAGTACATGGCATATGGTGGTGGTCAACCTTTATATGCAGAAAACCTGCTGTTGAAAATCAAGAAACCCAAAAATACGAACAACCATCCTTATTCGTTTTATAAAGAGTACCAATTAGCTCGGGATAATTTAATACTTGAAATTTATATCAATAACAAAACGAGGCACACAGAAAACAACTGTTTAACCTCCTATTGTCCTTACCATCAAATGGTATTGTTCTTCTGTTGTTGAAATATATACATGTATGTACAGCATAAGAGTTAGTACAGCCATATGGCAATTATAATGGCGAGCAGTAGCGTAACAAATTGTACTGGCAGGTAACTGTCCGTAACAAAAGGTCTACACCAGCATGGGTTTATTCAACAGCATACTTTCGATTCAGGATTATGAGCAATTAAAGTCCACAGGAAACGGCGGCGCAATCCTGCTTTGAGGCTAGGCGCCATCAACGTTACGAACAATTGAATTAATTTACACAGGATTGAGTTCTTCGTCACAAAAAAGATGCTACATTAAACTCTCCCGACCCATTACCAACCGAAAGTATAAAACACCGTCACCGTGGCACATGTATACATGTTTTAAAGGTGAAGGCATTAACTACATTGGTGCACCCTAGCAATTAACAAAGTCTCGGTACTTAGTCAGCCAATTAGGCTTGAAAAATTAATCTCAGGCACACCTGTGAACGAATTCCCCACCGGCACTTGAGCATTTGCTAACGCGATGACCACAACTTGAATTAATAGTATACTTACAAGGATTTTTAAATGGCCAGAAACAGCATTGAATGTTCTGATGGAAAAATGGGGTACTACCTTTAAAGGCAAAAATCTCCCGTTGAAATCAGTGAAAAACCGGTCCATGTATGAGGTGTCCGTCCTACGCCTTTTTAACTGTATCAGTCACAATACAACATTTATTTAGGCTACTAAATTCAATGTACTAGCTCACAAAGTCAGCTTTTTTTGGACAAAATACGATGCAGTTGTTCAAGTTATCCTCTCCCACGTATATTTTAAAATAAGATGGATTAAGCATTTGTGAGGTATATTTCCCCAGATTTTGTGCTCAATTATATCTTAAATCATTCGCAAAGTTTTAAGTAAAACACTATCATTGCCTCACCGTTGGACTTTGTTTTTCTCATAATCATGAGGGGAGATATCGTCTAAGAGGTTGCAAGACCCCCTCGAAGACTATTTTTATAGTAAATACACAGGGTTACATTTTAAAGTGAATTTTCCAGATGAGATCGGCCTTTAACATTATAGTTCCATCTAAAAATCATCCACTCTTTAAAATATCATCGAATTATCTACCTGACGTCCAACGAACAAGCTTTTTCTGTTCATTTTTTCAATTTTCATTATTATAGCCTAAGCAAGACACGTAATAAAACAGATGTTCTATAGATAGGAGAATTTTGAAAATTTTCTGTATAGCATTGGTCTTGAGATTGTCGACAATCCAAATAATGACATTCTCATGTAGGTTTGCACATTTTATCTCGTTTTTAACCACATATTTACAGTCCATTAGGCCACTGGAATATTATCGCAGAAGTAAAAGCATTTAGCATTTGCTTCCAATACAAAGTTCATCAGATAAAAGAAAATGGATCAAATTTAATTTTACACCTGCTGTTTTTACTTCAAAAGCAATGAGCAGAATACCGGTAGTACAAGAAATGTTTTGCAACAATATACCAAATTTATCTCTGACCAATGAATTTTGACGCAGAATGATCCCATTTTACCTGACAGATTACACGCATGCACACACGTATGTCAGAGCCTTTAATATTGATAATAAAAATAATGCCGGCAAACAAATACTCAGAAAAATTATTCAAAAACTTCGAAAAAAAGAGTTTTTCCAAATGCATCAACGCATTGGCTTCAAAAATCGAGTTTTTACTCAGCTGTTCACGTACAATCCGATCATTTGGCCAGTTTCCAATTTTGGCAACATTTGTAAACACGCAACCATGAAAAAAAGAGAAATGCGGTAAAGAATATTAGAAAGAAACCACGCTAATGTTGTAACAACAAACAAAAATCGTATGAACCAAAATTAAGCAGGGCGCTCTTCATCCGAGATAAACAAAGGATGGAAATTTCAACAACGAGTAGCTACAGTATATACGCGATGCGTTCTCGGCAAAAAATATTGCAGCTCTGCTGAGAAAGCAGGGTCGAGGTATTTGCCTAAAAAATGTGGTACTTTCAACCGTGAGGAGGATAGACCGGTTTTGCAAATCAATCTTTTACCAGGTTTCCCAGATTTCAGTCTTACGTCAAATATTTTCAAAAGCCTAGGCCTATTTGAAACACATGACAAATCAACAAAAACAATCGTACGCTTGAACGGAACTACACCCGGCACCATCACGTCGAATGCAATGATGCGGCCACCGAAACCTAGCATTCTGCAAAACACGTAGAAAAACGCTTTCTATTTTGGATATTTCAGGGCACTAAACGTAGAGCGAAAACGAAAATGCAGGTGAACACCCTCTATCACATTAACGACTAGGGACGCCTAATGGTCGCCTGCCAATACACGGAGAAATGAGAACTCACGACAAAACATCGAGTCTCCTCACCTTAATCTACAGCTTCGAGTGTCTTCAACGTTTATCGTACTCCATCCTGCCAGGCACATAATCCAAATTTTCGGCTAGATATTTCAAATTGCACACAAAAACACAGGAGGTAAACGAAGCCAGCTTATCCCCCTACGACGCCGATAACAACAAATTTTGTTCGGTTTTTCGCGTCGCCGCTGTGAGGCCCCCTGGCGGAGATTTCTCGTGAGGTTCAAAAAAGAGCGCCGTAAAGCGCTTTCAGGTTTGAGCAGGCGCTCACTGAGATGACACGTAACATGATATGACGCGTGACTTGTCAATAAAAGATCGAAACCAATGCAAACACGTGGGTCAGCGCACACAGATTTAATGATGTCGCTTCAGTGAGCGCTGAACCATATGGGTGGGAGCACATTGAGACATTTAAATTAAGAAATTTACTTACCGACCACTGGCGCCACCCAGCGGGCTAACA
>JAQGAO010006272.1:0-12502 GCA_034697705.1 Ommatoiulus sabulosus
TAGTCAAGTGTACACTCAGTGCACATTTTTGGACGAATCGAACAGGCCAGTAGAGTGCACCGACTTCAATGAAGTATGCACCATGGACGATTCGAATCTAACGAGTGTAGAAACGTACACTCAGTGTACACTTTTTGGACGATTCGAATGCGCCATTAGTTCAATTGGTGTATTTCCACCTTTAAGAATATTGCAAGTAAGCTTTCGTGCTGTACATTAACACGTGTTTAACGGAAGAAGTACATGTATATGGTGCCTGCCTGGAATATAGTTTCGGAAACCAAGTTTCAGTTTTAGTTCAATTGGTGTGTTTCCACCTTTAGGAACATTGCAAATAGGCTTGTGTGATGTATTAACACGTGTTTAACGGAAGTAGTATATGGTGCCTGCCTGGCAGGGCACCATATACTACTAACGAGTGTACGTCGTACTTCTTTCGTTTCGAGCAAGAAAAATATCGGAAATAAAACTTAAACCATTAAAAAACATGGAAAACACCCGATTTTTGGCTTTTGTCGTTTCTCGGTCACCCTGGTGTTACTCGGACACTAGTCTTGACATTACCGAGGGCAATTCTGCAACTCCCGACATATTTTCGTTTGCGTGAGCTCATCAGTGTAAAACACCTACAATGCCTGTCATTTCCATGCTGGAGTCAACAAGCATGATTATGTAAACGATTTGTCCCTTTAATGACTGTCATTGGTCTCCACTTTGGTTTTTTTTTAGAAATGTTGCGAAGCATGGGCAAAACCTCGTAAAAAAAACCACGGTTAAAACGACCATGGGGACAGGATCTAAGTAATCGAAAAAAATGCATTATCACACGCCTTAATACCAATCAGCAAACCTGTCACTTTCCTTTTCTTTTGGTTATTTATAGATTAGGCTTTACCGACATAAAATTTCCATTTTTTGAAAAAAGAAACGTAGTCGAGCCATGTTTATTTATACACTGCGTGTTCGTGTAACGAACGTGGCTTCCAAAAATTCTACACACCTTCAAGTACTTGGTTGTTTTTTTCCCTCCCATTGTTTTCCTAATCGTGATACCAGTTTTCAAGGGATTCCCCATTCCCAGCGCTAGACTGCATGCCAATTGCAACCCTATTAAAAAAGGTGCAAAAAAATTGAGTTCACGTTACGGGTATTTTACGGGGATCATTTGAAAAGTTCCTTGTGCATTACGTAACTAAAATTGAGCTGGTGGGGAATTTCCGAATGCGAATTAAGAGTGTTAAGTCACCGCCATATCCGAGCGCCATCTATGAAGCGTGGCGTTAATCTACTTTAGGCACGTAGGTAATTCTTCCGTTTTTGTACCCTTCCGTTCTATGCATCCAAGGTATCTAATAATACAAGTTTTGAAGGTTTATGCGTGTTCAGATGAAAATTGTAAACAACCCATCCGCAGGCAATTATTCCAAACACTTATGTGGGTTTTTTCGAAAATACAAACATGTAAATGTTGAATCTACGTGTGCGTCGTTAAAAATTCTTGCAAAAATTAGCAATGAACATATGTCTTGACGCACAGGGTTCCTATAAGCAACCGCAAAAATAGTTTTCGTTCTTAGGCCAAAACCACTCTTTGTCTATTTTCAATGGAAGTTGGTATTTCTCAAGCACGTTCGTTTTCCATTGAAATTACTCACAGAAGCAGAAGTGTTGTAGGGAAGATGTTTTAAAATTTGGAGAAAATTTCCTGGAAATGCAAGCAAAAACTTCCTCCTGGGCCCCAGTGAATAACTGCAAATTTATTCCAATATTTTAAGTTTTAAAAGCTACCATTGGTTAAAAAACTGGTTAAAAAAAGGAAGAACAAATGCGAAAACAAGTAATTAAATACGTTTACAGAACCCTACACTGGCCACATTTTGTAAACAACCCGCCATTCACATGTCCGACATCAAAACAAACGTGAACACACGCCTAAACTACATCAGATATTCACAGAAATGAATTTTTCTAATACAAAGTAACATGTAGTTACTAAAATACATTTGTGATAAAGCATTTAGAGTATATATTTAAAATATATTTAAATGTATTTAAAAATGTGTAGAGATTGGAACATTCGAGTTATTCCAAACAAACTCAAGCTGCACTTCAATCCTTTTGATGTGGGAACATTTTCTGAAAAGTGTGAAGAGAATTTTTGTCCGAAACATTTTTAGCCACCCCCTTACGCGTTAAACCTATGCACGTCGTCTGCTACTTCATTAGGCTGATAGATAGTCTTCGAAATAGACTTTATTTTCTGATTTGTTTGTACATATTTCAGTATTTCTTTTAATTATGTGAGTCATCATAACATCTTTTTGTATCTTGCAAGCAAGTATAGGGATACTGCATGTTTAAGAACTACTTAAATTGATCGTCATTTCAATAATATAAAAACAGAACATAAAATCGAGTGTTTATGATTCCTCACGTAATGCAAAACTACTGAAATATATACAAAATACTAGAAAGTAAAGTCAATTGAAAGCATACTGTTTGAAAAATACTTAAAATGGGCGTCCTTTAAATCATATGCAAACATAATAGTCTTCAGAACATCGAAGAATATCCATTAACCCAATGAAGTAGCAGACGACGCATGGCTAAAAATGTTGCGGACAATAATTCTCTTCACAATAGCAGTCCAAGCATCTTTATGCTGGGCAAAAATCATCAAAAAATCTATTGGGCATAAATCATCAAAAAATCATTATATTGGGCATGCATACATCATCAAAAAATCTTTATATTTTGCAAAAATCAAAAATATTTCTCTCGATGCGGGCATCCATGCTGACCACCGTGTCCACCACAACTTTTCACCTTTTCCTCGCGTTACAATTTCACCACAGCAAGGAGTGTGTTACATAACCCCACCCCCTAACCCTTCCTTGTCCCCTCGCGCCATGACACTGAACCAAGTCGGTGCCCACCAGCGTGCACCAGTCCGAATTGTATGTATCTTAATTTTGGGGGCAGCCACCTCGGCACGACGCCCAGGGGGCAGGCGAGTCGGCTTTTCCTTAATGAGCCGGGCGTAGCTATGGAAAGCAGGTGGCGCCAGGGGGCGCTCGGCAGAGGCGTGACGTCACCGTCAGACGCTGGAAGTTATAAATAGCATACCTGCTCTTTCCCTGTATATAAAGCCGTTATCGCATCTCTTCACCGCTTGATGCATCAGCTGGCCTGCAGAACGCACGCGTACAACGCGTTCAGTGTGGATTAACGGGCGCCACGCATTCAACTTTTTTTTTTAATCGGAGTTGAAATTGACGGTTAATGCCTCGCCTATGGATTAAACGGATTAAGTGTTAATGGGTTGACTGTCCCTCGCTGTCGTTTCGCTCGTAAAATTGCAGGTAAGTCCTATGTTCTTCCGCTGAGGTGCTTAACGATAATTAAGATCAACTTCATGCCTTTATTAGTCCACGTGACACTGATGGTTGGCACCGTGTTAAAGATGAGGTGGAAACTAGCTTTGTGGAACGCCAAATGGATCGATGAGGAAAGTGTTGATTTAAAACTTCTGAGTAAATTCAGACAGGAGATTTCTTGAGATTTTAGATAATGTGGAAAATCAAGTCCATGTTCGATTTTGGGACCAAATTTCTCAATATTCACCAATGTAATGGAATATTGGTAGGAGATATTTTCCGATAAACTTTCACCAAATATGGGACAAAAATAAATGTAAATTGATGCTATTTATTTAATTTAATTGAGAATTTCTGAATTAATTTAGAGAGATTTCTGGAGATTTTTGGACAGGGGAAAATCAAGCCCATATTCGATTTTGGGACGTTCTTGAAAGCCAAATGAACCGATGAGGAAAGTCTAGATTGAAATTTTATGAATTAATTCAGAAATGAGATTTTTTGAGCATTTGGTCAGGATGGAAAATTAAGTCCATGTTCGATTTTGGGACGTTTTCAATTTTCATAAAATGATGGGATATTGGTATGAGAAACTGTCCGATAAATACTCCACCACGTAGGGGAGAAAGAATAACGTAAACTGATGCTTTTTATTTCAAATCATTCAGTTGAGAATTTCTGAATTAATTCAGAGAGGAGATTTCTTGAGATTTTTGACAGGATGGAGAATCAAGCCCATATTCGACTTTGGGACGTTCTCGATTTTCCCCAAAATGACGTGATATTGGCATACAATGTATGAGAAACTTTCCGATAAACATTCCACCATATTAATTCAGTTAAGAATTTCTGAAGTAATTCAGATTTCTTGAGATTTTGGACAGGCTGGAAATTTTAGTCAATATTCGATCTTGGGACGTAATTCTTTCATGAACGTCAAATGGACCGATGAGGAAAGTGTTCAAAATGATATTTGTTTCAAATTATTCAGTTTATGAACAGTTAGTTTGCGAATCCTAAGGTATTTCCAATGTAATTCGGAACTTTGTTTCCGAAATTGAAAATTCGGTTAACCTAACTGGAAATTCAATTCGTAAAGAAACTTGCATTCCAGCTTCGGAAACCAAGTTTCATTTTTTTTTAAAATCTAATATTCCATTTTCTAAAAAAAATCCATTTTATAGTACACTTTGGCATTCACAGCCCTGCCGAAAAGAAAACTTTAATATCATAATCAACCGGTTATGTCATTTATCCTCCTATTGACCTATGCACGTGTTCTAAATTTTTTAAATTCCAAAAACACAAGTGTAAAACTTGTCTATGTCAATGTTGCTAAAACACCACTTTTCCAAACGTTATAAGAATCGTGTTAAAACCCGCTTCCGGCACAAATTTTAAAATGCAATTTAGGTTGCACGCAAATGCTTCGATAAGAACAACTCTTTCAGTTGCCACTACAACCCACACAATAAAACCTACCTCACATTTTTTTATTTACATCGCCAAGATGCCTCCAGAAGCGCATCGTTGATATCAACAACATTCCAAAATGTCAATCTGCCACGGCAAAGAACCGTGGAAAAGTACAGGTTATTCCCTGCGGGATTGCCCATGTTCTATTAGTATTCCAGGCTGGTCGCCAGCGTCTACGTTTCTTGTTTTGATATGCAAATTCTGGCCTGTTATTGGGCTTGCCAGACATGCTTAAACTGAAATGCATATTACCTCATCTCGCAGATGCATAAAATGCTTAAACTCATTGGCTCTTGGAGCGAAAACTAAAAGTATTACAGTCCGTTCACCTTATCCGGAGCTATGAAATCTGGCGCTCGGGCAGACCAAAATTTAGGGGTTTTGTTCATCATGATTTAGGCACGAATTAAAGTCTCTTTTAATGCTCAATTAGTGTTGATGTTAATTCGGATGTTTAGAAAAAACTTGGGGAAACGCAATGGGGAATACCAATTATAGTCCTAGAGTCGCGTGCATTAATAATAACCTATACTTAGTGCTTTTTGTTGTTGCACGTATCGTAGCCCACTTTCATGTTAACAATGAGTACTTTGGTTCGAATTAATAGTCAACTAGAACGAAAGTTCCCTTAATGTTCACGCGCATTTTACTCACCATGGATGATGAATAAAATATTGGATGATCCCCTTAATTACCATCTCCTGGTGTAATTAAAGCCTGCAATCGATGCATGGTTAATTATCATCGTCAGGTTATAGGTAAATGTGCTTTTAGTAAGATAATCAATTTGCACATTTTATTTAATGCAAAGCCATGACACCTCATCTGTAATTTAATGCAATTTCAAATCAACTGCTCATAATTTTTGATTGTGACAAGCAAGGTACAACTGCATTTGAAATATTCTTTTATATACGGTACATGCACATGCATTCAGAATATTTATACTGAGTGTCCCATTTTAAAGGCTCAACTGAAACATCTCTAAATATAAGAATGTTATGAAACAAAATGCTACAAAAAAGTTGCTTGTTTTGAAGGAGGTCACAAAATGGCGCTATCTGTTTTAACATAGATGGCGCTGTTACTGTTAATAGGTAAGGTCAAGGTTAAACATTTTCTTCAATGAAACTCCCTATTTGTTATTCGAATGCTATCTAAAAATACCCTAGATACATATACATGCAATTGTTATTCGGAACATTCTTTTTTATAAATATTGACCTATCGCAGGCGCCATCTAGTGATCCCCTTCAAAACAAAAAAAGTTTTGTATGTACATGTATTTTTTTTTAAATACTTTAGATAATTATTATCGTAGGTGCCATCTAATGACTCTATTCAAAACAATTGTCTTAATTTATTTTTTCCATATCATGCTTATTATCCGAGATGTTTCAGTGGATCTATTCAAATAAGACCCGGGATACTGTAAACATATATACAATTAAGTATAACGTGTGTTCTAAGGTTCCATATACATGTATCACTTATCGCAAGTCTCACAGGACGGTATTTTGTAGATGTACATGTAGTTCTAGAGAATAGAATATTTAAAGGAAGACATTTATTTGAAATTACAAATAAGGTTTCCGAATAATATGTATGTTAAATCTATAGCAATTGTTTGTTGACTTTGTGTACACCCTGCATTACGTCGTGATAAACGTCTGTGACCCTGAATCTCACTCGGGAAAGCGTTGTGGCAACAAGCTTCCGACCCCCATTATATGTTGTATTAAATGTGTTGCAAAATTTATGTACATTATGCAGGCAAAAACAGAGTGCATCGAAGCAAACGTATCATTAAACATGTTTATGTGAAAAAATTAATGTTTACATTATTTTTAAGAAGATATTGTCACGTCGTATAATGAAAGTATGATTCAAGCTCATACGGATGAGTGCACACCATGAGGTTTGAAGTCACGTTTTCGTGAACTGGGTTACGATGTCATAAGTTTCCTCCATGTTACGTTTCTGCTCGTGCCGCCAATTTTCAAGTCACATAAAAGTTCATAAATTCGTCAACTTTCCATTAACTGAATTTTCTAAGAAACGTACATGGACCGAGAAAAGTCTCTTTTACTCCAGAGGTTTTGTTTCGGCCTATTTGTGTGGAAAAAATTAAGTCGTCTTGGGGTGTTTGATTGAACATTATTTTTTCGTTCGAGTATCTTTTATCTTGATATTTACTATTTAACAACAACTTACACAGATTTTATGGGCACCCTGTAGCATCGCTCTATAGCTGGCCATGTAATTAATTCATTCAAGCCATTCATTTTTTTGAATTTTTAAATAACGGTTTCAGTCTAATTTATGGTGTCTATGCATAACTAGGACAAATACCTCAAAATTGAGCTTGGTCCAATTACTTAATTTTTTATTTAATTATTTACGACATTGGCACGTTTGTCGAATTAGTGCTAATCGATTTTCGAGTATTCATTTCAGCACATGGTCCGCAGTTTTGCGTTCATGCGGAGTTTGAAAAGTTTCAATTTTTTCAAAACTTATCTTGTTACTTAGATACTTCTGCATTTACAGTATATCCATAATACAAGAATAGTTTCTTATTATAGCGGCATCAATACCAATACAAGATCCTATTTTTGTTTTATTAGTTGGCTTATAAAATAAGTGCATCTACATGTACATGTATTACAGTGGGCGACAAGCACCTTCCATTAGCGCCTTATTGATTTTATGAAATTAAATATCGTAAATAAGGAATATAAAACAGGGGCCGCCGACGGTTCCTTTCAACATGGTGGAAATTTGAGCTATCAAATGCAATTGTAATTAAATAAGGCGCCCAAGAACAAGCAATATGTTTTAAAGAAAGATATTGGTTCGTATATTGCTGCAGTATTCATAACCTTTGAATGCAAAAGATCAGCTTGCCCATCACCTTGACTAATTTAACTATAACAATGCTGAATTCAAGAAGTGCGTCTGTGTGAAGATGTAAAGCAGCCTTAATCTAAAAAACCTATACCGAACGATTTCATTAAAAGTTTCGAGGTAAGCATTAAGCTCTAACAATGAGCCTCATTAAACCATTTTTTTCTCAAATGTTTTACATCCCACATCGAAGAAATACAAGTATATTCAACATACTAAAATGCCTTTTTACATGAGGAAATATACTATTTCGAAAAATAAAAGAATCCACGAAGGCAATTTCACGTGGGAATGCAATATACTTTGAGATACTTGTAAATATATTTTCATACTGTATGTTATAACTGGAACAAAGAATATATGCAATATATTTGTGGATTTAGTGCAAATAGGACACTGAATATGGCTTAACATAAAAATGCCCTGTTGAAGCCCATGTCGGCGAAAGTTGGAAATTTAAAAAGTAAATTTTCACTGAAATATTCATCAGAATTCAGATTTAATTCATTCAAATAATGCAAAAATGTTTTTCATGAATTCGGTCAGGTTTTACATGAATTCCATGCAGTTTAATTCAACTACAGTATATACATTGTATTACAACAATTCCATTCAATTGCATATTCTACTCAAATATGTTTACATGTACATGAATTTCACTAAATTGCACATGTACAGTATACTTCAACTCAACATGATTTCAAATCGGTTGTAACTCAACTATGCATGTACAGTATAGTTTACATGAATCCCATTCAGTTGTAACTGAAATACATTTTACACGAAATCCATTCATTAGTACATGAAACTCAAATATGTTTTCAATTCCATTCAGCTGCAACTCAATTATGTTTTGCATGAGTGAAGTTGTAACACAAATATGTTTAAGCACGAGCTCCATTCAATTGCAGCTCAGCTATGTTGTGAATGGATTTTATCAGTTGTTATTCAACTGAATGAATTTGATGGGAAAACTTTTACAGCCTTTTTAAGGTTATTTGTTGACCCAAATAAACCAAACCCATCACTGGCATGCAGATTACAACAATACAAAATCCTAACAACTTAAGCTTGTATCGCTAAACGAATTTGCGACAAAGTGCCCTGTTTATAACTTTTCCAACTTGCATAATAACGCGCCCTTAAAATTTGTCACAACATATTTTCTTTCGGACACGGATTGCATGATTTATCGGGGCTTGGTCATCGTCGTCATCGCCGTTCCACCATATGTTTCATTAACGTTTTAATCGGCGGATAAAACATGTTTGAGTTCGAGCGGAAACAATGGCAATCGAGTATCCGGTTACATTGTGTCCATGATTTACAAAGCGTGAGTGACACGCAGTCAATTTAAGTCAAATCAGGCCATTGTTTGGCGGTGCCAGTCACGGTCATCCTGATACTCCTCTGAATCAGGTTCTAAAGAGAAATTCTTAATTCCCACTGACCTTAATGGAGATGGTTCAAATCCTGTAATTAATTTTTGATAGCTTTTTTTATTCATTTCCTCGTATGGGATGGGGCATGAAAAATGTCCACGATGCGGGGTTTTTTCCCAGGAATTCCAATGCCCCCTGATGCCCGAATATGGGAGTCACTCCACAGTGGTCACTCACGCATTTGCTGCGAGTCATGACTGCAGTCATTTGCCGTTTAATGCTTAACTCGAAAGTTTCTTTTGCGGTAATGAGTCACGTTTTCTGCAGAAATGCTGCCCGCAAACAGCTCAAGAGTTTTTTTTAAGTACACGTGTGTTTGATGATGAGGAAACCTCTGAGGGCGATGTGTTTCAATGTCAGCGCCAAGCAGGTTTGGGAAACTCACAAGAAAATCCTGTTGGACGCTAGTGGGTGAGCCAAATTATGAGAAAAAACGTTTCGAGGAAACGCCCTTGATAATATGCGCTTCGTCATTTTTTCCCAAAAAAACGGAATAAAAACTGTAAAAAAGCGTATTTACGCTACGCTGAGGTATTTGCTAAATTAGTTATACAATTAGTTCTCGATTTTACGAATAAGAATCTGAAAAACGTTCGTAAATGGTAATGGCATCAGAAAAACCAAAAAATGTAATTTGCACTCTCCGTTATTAGTCAGAGATTCCAAAAAAAAAAAATATATATATATATTTGTTTGATTCATAGAGGAACATTTTGTTCCTAATTGCTGCCACTTGTACACATAAGTTGTTTTGCATACATCGATTACATAAATTTGACTTAACTTGTTTACGCAAGTTTATGTTTCGAGGGACAAATGGCATCACATCAGCAACAGAAAGTTCATGCATGTTTCCTTGAGTGCGGACTAGCTTAAAGCTACGTTAACACTGGAGGAACTTTTGAAGGAACATTTTATTGGCTAATTGCTGCTTTTTGTTTACATAAATTGTTACCTAAATATCTACATCATTTTATGTTTCCGAAAAGAACTGGCAAAATGTAGCAAAAGAAAGTTCCACTATGTTTCCTCCAGTGTGGACTAGCTTAAGATTCCATCAATGCTGGCATCTCAAATGTGTCATCGGCTTAAAAAAATGATACGCAGTCAGGACACGGGCATCCAATTTTTTTAAAACCCAATTGTTGTCATTCGCAAATAAACATTATTTTCTTTTTACTCGACATCTTTAGGAAATCGACATATTATGTTCGAGTGGAAAAAACTATAGCAACACACAAATGATCAATGTCAAAATGGCTGTGGAGTTTGTATGAGAAAATATGTAATTTTAGTTCGCAAGTCGGAGAGGGAATTAATGTTAATATTTACGGGATATATTTCGTGATCAACGAAATGGTTCGTAAAAACGCGAGTTTACCTTAATTTCCAAAATTCGAGCAGATAGCGGTAACACCCAGCCACTTTTTACAGTATTTATTTAGGTTAAGGGAGCCTGCATCCTGAATGAATTTCCATCGACTAAAACGATATTCATTCTGTGCAAAACAAGCTCATGAAAGATTCATGTTATTATTTTTATGCACATCTTGCTTTGTTCTTGTCACATACGCGTGCCGCACAATGCCATTTCATCAAAACCAAACTTCGTACTTTTTTCCGGCATGATCTGGAAATGCGGCGCCTATTCAGAAAGCTCAAGTTGCGAAAAATTCAAGTTTCCTGAATTTTTTAGTTTTCGTTTATTTGATAAGCGAGCATTTTGAACCACTTAGTTCGAGTTTGCATGAAGTATCTAATTAAGGTACATTAATTCGTTAGCGAACGTATCTTACTTCCTTGTTTTCGCTTATAATAGAAACTCTATTTTTGTTAAAATAAACAATGAGTTAGTTGTTCCATGCATCTTGAAATATCGAATTGATTTGAAGTGTTTTCTGTTTGATTATGAATTTAAAGTTCTTTAATCAAATATGCTCAATGGGGTCTAAACTTTGTTTTCAACTTCTAATATACATGTACCTAAATTTACTGTAGGTTTACAATAATATACATGTACTTCTTCAATTTACCGGGTGTCTCATTTTAAAGGATTCACTAAAACATCTCCGAAACTGCAATGCATGTAAATGTTTATTTGGAACATTTGCTTGTTGTAAATATTGACTTATTACAGATATGTCCCGTATGAACGTGTACCATATACTTGTACAAATTAAAAGAATATATTTAATGGAATACTTTTGTACAGTAGACAAGAAATGGTCAAAGTACTGCACATGTACAAATATTATAGTATACAACAAATAGCGCTATCTTGTGACCCCCTTCAAAACGAACATCTTTTGTCCAGAACTTTATTTTCGTAACGCGTTTATTTTCCGACATATTTCAATGGATGCTTTAAAATGGGATACCTGGGGATATACATGCACATAGAAGAATTTACTGAAGTGAACTTATTTTAAAGATTGATTTGAGTTTTGATTTCCCAAGTAATTTGTTAACGGAATAAAATACACGGAGCTCCTTTTCGCAGAAAAAGACTGACTTAATAATTTGACATTTTTCAAATTTTTGTTGGTTTTTGAAGTCATTTTAATGAGAATTTTTTGCTATACTTTATTAATTTTAATTAATTTGATAGTGGAAGGCTGACACACACAGGTGCATCCCACTCAAAAAGATAATGTGCGGGCCTGGTTGATGTCATATATGAAGTTTCCATTTCCTAAACCGCAAGATAAGTGTGCATCATGACGCATGCCTTAATGTCAGTTCGAGACATACGTCGTTGCATGTAAAGTAGTAGACAAAGAATGTCCGTCTTAATATCTCCTTGGATTAACAAAATATCTATACAATATTATGATCTCATGAATCAACGCCACCCTCATTCCAATGTCGTGTAAATGACATAGTTGAACTTTAAAATAAACTTTATAGTTTGGAATTTGAGTTTGAAAACGAAGGTGCAAACCAAAAGAGAAGCGAAGTCTGTCAACCAAATAAGACGAACTGATGCATTTCCAAGAACTATTTTAACTATGCAAACAAACTCGTTGAAAAAGATGTAATTCCAATTCGTATTATTTTGGGGATACAGTGAAACCTGTTAAGAGTGACCACCAAAAAAATACAAAGTTGGTCACTGTACACAGGTGGTCACTATACAAAGAATGCGTGAATTACATTAAAATAATGTACTGTACACTGTACTTATACAAGTAGACTGTAATAAATGTAGTAAAAAACCACAAAGCCAAAAAAGTACAGAATCATCATGTCCATGGGTTAAAGAAAGATGTAATGTGACTCATCTGTTATCTGGTCACTTTA
>JAQGAO010006273.1:0-12500 GCA_034697705.1 Ommatoiulus sabulosus
AACTGTTTTTAGCTGGCACTTTTCCCTGGTGGCCGCACTTCCGGTCAGCCAATAAGAGTACTGGATTTTGTGACCTAGATGCACTTCCAGTTTTAGGTCAGCAGAACAGTGCTAACCACTTAGTTGCTGCCCCAACTGCAGGCGTGGCCGCATATTTTTCCCCATCATTTCCATCAGGGGCAGCTCTTTAAAGATCGTTACCAGAAGTAAAAAAAATACACAAATTCACGTAAACTTCAAATGAAAAATACATTGATTTTCATGAAATTCACTCGGTATAAGATAGCAGGTTGAAAAATGCTTGAGACTCGGTATGACTTTGAGCAAAACTTTTTTATTTCTCTTCCTCCTGTAAGCGAGCCATCCCCAAAAACCCTGTTGATTGCCAACCATCATTTCCATCAGGGGGCAGCTCTTCAAACATCATTACCAAAAGTAAAAAATTACACAAATTCACATAAACTTAAAATGAAAAATACATGTACGTTAATTTTCATAAGATTTACTCGGTCTAAGATAGCAGGTGGAAAACTGCTTGAGACTCGGCAGGACTTTGAGCGAAACGTTTTTATTTTTGTTCCTCCTGTAGCGAGCCATCCCTGAAAACCCTGTTGCTAGCATTGATTGCCAACCATCATTTCCATCAGGGGGCAGCTCTTCAAACATCATTACCAAAAACAAAAAATTACACAAATTCACATAAACTTAAAATGAAAAATACATGTACGTTAATTTTCATAAGATTTATTCAGACTAAGATAGCATGTGGAAAACTACTTGAGATACGGTAGAACTTTGAGCAAAACTTTTTTATTTCTCTTCCTCCTGTAAGCGAGCCATCCCCAAAAACCCTGTTGCTAGCATTGATTGCCAACCATCATTTCCATCAGGGGGAGCTTTTGAAAGATGGGGGAGAGGAACCGCTTAAAATAACATATTTACCTAACATTAAAATACGGCGAAACTGGCGTCAATCTCGCCGCCCGCAAAATCAATACAAAAGCGAGATGAATAAATAAGGATGAAAAAAATGTATATTTTTGAGGGAAATTTCTCGTCAGTTTCTCGTCATTAGCATATTTGATGTCGACGATATCTAATCAGTTTTGTTTTCGTCGCATTTTCGGAGTAGTAGTAGTAGGTTTTTTTTAACATCTCAATTCGGTCTGCCATTCCTTTAATCTTAAAGGAGAATCTACTTAAGAAGACGCTGCTCTTCTTCTCTTCATCGCATCTTCGCGGAAGATGCAAATTTCCCAGACCGGGAACGAGTATTGCTGATCTGTTTAGGCAAAAATGTTAGAGGGGGGAGAGGATGCTAGAGAAAAGCGAGGAGGGTCTCCCCGAATTCAATTTAGGAAATTATAATTTTAAATTAAAACTACCCACCGACTAAGGATCTTCGGTCGTAAGATGACGCGAACATTCGATACCGGCATAGTTTGCGAGACAGGTAAGTTAAAATTTGAAGATGGTGCTGTTGAAATATACATTTTCTTGGCAGATGTAGTAGAAATACGTCTTCCTCAGACTTAAGGGGGTAGTTATGGAGTTTTGGATTGTATTTCGATGACATGTCCGAAAAAGTCCGATAAAATTTTTCAAATAATTTGTTGGATTAAATGTCAGAAAATAAACAATAAAATCTTCAACAAAAATGTCCGAATAAATCTTCGAAAAATGTAAGATCAAATCCTTAAAAAATGTTTCCAATAAAATCTTCAAAAAATGTTTCCAATAAAATCTTCAAAAAAATGTCCGAATAAATCTTCGAAAAATGTAAGATCAAATCTTAAAAAAATGTTTCCAATAAAATCTTGAAAAAATGTTTTCAATAAAATCTGCAAAAAAATGTCCGAGTAAATCTTCGAAAAATGTAAGATCAAATTCTTTAAAATCTTTTCCAATAAAATCTTCAAAAAATGTTTCTGATTAAATCTTCAAAAAAATGTCCGATTAAATCTTCAAAAAATGTTTCCAATAAAATCTTCAAAAAATGTTTCCAATAAAATCTTCAAAAAATGTTTCCGATTAAATCTTCAACAAAAATGTCCGAATAATTGTTCAAAAAATGTAAGGTTAAATCCTCAAAAAATGTAAGGATAAATCTTCAAAAAATGTTTCCCATAAAAGCTTCAAAAAATGTGTCCGATTAAATCTTTAATGTTTCAAATAAACCGATTCCGAATTTTCGGAAATTTTCAAATTTCCGAATAAATCTCCAAAAAATGTAAGATTAAATCGTCAAAAAATGTACGGACTAAATCTTGTACAAAGTCCGATAAAATCTTAAAAAAATGACCGATTAAATACTTAACAAAAATGTCCGAATAAATCTTCAAAAAATGTAAGATTAAATGTTAGAAAAACAGGACATTTTTTTTTAATAATAATGTCATCGACTTAAAATTACGATGACATCATTCAGAAAATGTCCGATTAAATCTCCAAAAAAAAAGACCGATCGAATCTTCAAAAGAAAGTCCGATGAAATCTTCAACAAAAATGACCGATTAAATCTTCAAATTAAATCTTCCGATAATACGAACTACGTTTTAAACGAACTAATTTCGACATCCTTCGAGATTCGTCTTAAACGAAGTTGGTGCAGTTCGTAAAAAGGCGAGTCTACGTTTCTCCAATTTTCCAAGTCCAACTGTACTTCAATTAAGGTTTTAGTTTTCATCCCAGAGCGCAAAAATCAATACCAAAAAGGGTGAATTTCCTCACGCGCAAGCGCCATTTCCGGTGTACATAAATTCCCTCCCTCGAGCTTCATTTCACGCTAATAAACATCAGACTTTTTATCAAAGTTTTGATTATTTATTTAGTTTTCTACGTCTCGTGTCGCCCCCAGGTGGCCAAAAAAACCATGAAATTTACCAAAATTTTCACAAAAAAATTCAGTCAAACTTCATACGAAACGAAACAGTTGGCAAAAAAACGGAACGTACAAAAATTCAAACCATTAAAGAAGAATAACGAGCGAGAAAAATTGCAACCGGAAGTAAAGATTGCCGAGCGACGAGAAAAGATGCATTTCCAACCGGAAGTTGGTAATTAGGGAGAAATAATTAGCCTGGATGCCGAGATAATAAAAGACACCGATATGGTCTTTATTATTATTCCTAAAAACGGGTAACTGTTAGACGGTGGCGCCATCTGTCGACGAAAATAGTCATTTCGCGCTGACATCGGCCCCTCTTCCGGCCATCGTGGCCAATTTCTGTTAGTTGAAATGGCGCTGACCGGAAGCTGGGGATGGCCAGATTTGCAGAAAATGAGCTGTTTTCTGATGTAAGCTAAGGTGGACAAACAAATGGACGATGAATGACCAGCTTCTAAAATTATATTTATCAACGTAGAACTACATCTCAGGCTACATAATAAATGTTAAGACAAACTTAACAAATGACGTCATTATAAAAATTTAACAAATTATACGTCATTATCAAAATGTGACAGTTTATGCAATCACCCAAAATTTAATAAACGACGTCATTATCAGAATTTAACAAATTACGCCATGCACCAGGATATAACAAATGACGTCAAGAAACTGTTACATTCAATGACGTCAACAATTTGTTATATTGAATGACGTCACCCTTTACTATGATAACGTCAACGTCAGAACTTTAACAAATGTCGTCATCATCAGAATTTAGCAAATTCCGCCATTAAAATAAATGACGTAAACATAAAATGTGTATTTAATGACGTCATCATTTACAGTATTAACGTCATCATTAGAATTTTAATGAATGATGTCATAATTTACTGCAATGAGGTCATAAGTTATTACTACATTATTTACATTATTACCAGTTATTACGGTGACGTCATTAGTTTCTGTAATGATCAAATGCACTACTATGATGACGTCATTAGTAAGCATGATTTTTAGGACATTTTCAGGACATTCCAAATGCTGTGACTACACCCAAAAGTCTGAGAAAGATTCTAGTTTTACGTAAGTTTAAAAAAGCACCCAAATTACATTAGATTCAAACATTTAATACAAAAAATACTAAAAAACTAAACCTTCTAGTCTATGACAGCGCTTCAAAAACTACTTGAGACTGCCAGCGTAGTAAGCGAGACGTAGCTTCATTTCTTGCGCTCATTTTTGGGACGAGCATTACCTCAATACTTTGTTGTTAACACAGATGGCTTACTTTTGGAATTATCATGAGTAAATCATTAAAATAAAAGACCTGTGAAAAGATGGAAAAATCACCAAAATACCAAAAAATAAATAAAAACCGCTAAATAAAACTTATAAAATCCCAGTCTAATTTAGCAATTCAAAAACTACTTGAGACCTCTAGCATAGCAAGCGAGTCGTAGCTTCAGTTCTTGATCTCATCCTTGAGACGAGCATTACCTCAATACTCTGTTGTTAACACAATAATTGGTCTTTTGGAATTATCAGGAGTAAATAATTAAAGAAACCATAAAAAACGGAAAAATCACCAAAATTACAACATATTAAAAAACATGAACAAAAACGTGCCAAAAAAATCTAATCAGACCCTAATGTCTATGACAACAGTTCAAAAACTACCTGAGACCGCCAGCATGGTAAACAAGACAGATTCATTTCTGGAGCTCATCCTAGAGACGAGCATTACCTCAATACTCTGTTGTTAACACAGATTGCTTACTTTTGGAATTTTCAGCAGTACAGTAAATCATTAAAAAAGGACCCATAAAAAGACGGAAAAATCACCAAAATTACAAAAAAATAAAGAAAAATGAATACAAATTGCTAAATAAAACTTATAAAACCCGAGTCTAATTCATCGTTTCCAAAACTACTTCAGATCATCAGGACTTTAAATACTTTGATTATCAGGAGTAAATCATTAAAAGAGGACCCATAAAAAGACGGAAATATCACTAAAATTACAAAAAAATAAAGAAAAATGAATACAAATTGCTAAATAAAACTTATAAAACCCGAGTCTAATTCATCGATTCCAAAACTACTTGAGATCATCAGGACTTTAAATACTTTAATTATCAGGAGTAAATCATTAAAAAAGGACCCATAAAAAGACGGAAAAATCACCAAAATTACAAAAAAATAAAGAAAAATGAATAAAAATTGCTAAATAAAACTAATCTGACCCTCGTCTATGACAGCGGTTCGAAAACTACCTGAGACCACTAGCGTAGTAAGCGAGACGTAGCCTCATTTTTTGCGCTTATCCTTCTTGAGACGAGCAGCTCAGCAGTACCGCAGGCTGAATTTGAATATATATTTTTTGGCACAAAAATACAGTAATTTTGGCACTCAGTTGGAGTTCATGGTGCTTTTCGCCCCTCATTACCCATTCCGCCCTTCGTCGAAATGCGATTGGGTGCAATTTTCGCATCTTCGATCTTCTTCTTCGTATAAATTTTTTCTTCTCCATCTTCATCTTCTCCTTCTTCATTTTTTTATTTTCTTTCCCATCTTAACTCATTTGCATATTTGAATTTCTTCCTTCCGAAACAACATTCGCAGCATCTCAACACTATTTCTCTCTTTCCTTCCGTTTTTTTTCTTCGTTTTTGTCCCCTTAGGGCTTTTTTCGGGTTTTGGCTCCTTTCAGCCCCAATTTCCATACATCAAGCCCGAGCTTTGAAGGGCCGAGGGGAATTTCCCCTTTTCATTCATTTGGTCTTTTCCATTCGTAGGATTGAATTAAGGATTTGAGCAGACACTGTTGCTTAAAGTCGATAAGGTCCTCGATGAAGTATGCGGTGAAATCACCGTTAAGAAAAACTCGCTTAATACGAATTCCAGCTATTACGAACTCAATTCCATTCCCCATCATGGGATTCCGAATTCGGATATTACAAATTGTTTGGCACAAACTAATGACGTTTCTAGTCTCGAGCATTTGCTCTACATTACTTTGAACCAAACTTGAAGAATATGAAAAAAAGGTACGTTATAACGGAAAATTTCCCGAATAAAGTTACGACACGTTCCCATTCTTAGACATGGGGTGAGATTTTAACAAAATTTCCATGAAACTTCAGTTCTTACACCAGGGCAATAACATTAACAATAACCCATCCAGAAATAACTAACCACGATACTAAACTACTAACCTGAACATGTTTTCTTTTCCAAAATATAAAATAGCCCATACTTACCTATGTCAGAAGGGGCTTAGACTTCTTAGTACATTATATCTCTCTCTCTCTCTGTTGAGATCGTGTTTTGTCCGACATCTGAAGTACGAGCTGTGGTCTAAACTGACCAATTGTCAAGTCGATTCAGATTATTATCAACGATCGAGGTTTGACTGTATTTTTTACATTTTAATTTAAGTGATTTTATGACATTTTTCTACTTTTTTAGAGTTAATTTGTATCAGAAAATCATAAAGATTAGCAATCTGTGCTAAAAACAGAGTCTTAAGGCTACTTGTCTCGACATCAATGAGCTCAAAAACCAAGAAACATTTTGATTATTCTGATGGCAGAGTTAAGATGCTTTTAAACTTCTATCCTGGATTAGAGGATTATTATTACAATAAAACCTGTTAAGATTGACCACCAAAAAAAACTGCAATGTTGGTCACTGTACACAGGTGGTCACTATACAAAGAATGCCTGAATTAAATTAAAATGAACTTACACACTGTACTTGTACATTACATGTAGACTGTAATACACGTAGTAAAAAACCAAAAAACCAAAAAAGTACAGAATCATCATTTTATGTGCATTACATGCAGTATATTTATTGCCTTATTACACATTTGTTTGTTTTTTAAAGACAAAATTATCATGTTTTCCTCGTTTTAAATGCTTTTTACTTCTTATGATCATGTTTTCAGTGATTTTTCGATCTAAAAAACATGATTGTCTAAATTATTTGAGAACCACTAGGGTTAAAGCAGGATGTAAGGTGACTCATCCGTTCTCTGGTCACCTTATAAGGTACATTAGCAATTTAAAAATTTCAAAAAGGACAACACACACTGGTCACTTTACACAATAGATAGGTGGTCACTGAACAAAGAATTTTCATGAAGGAAATGTACAATAGAAAAAACAACACCAAAAAATGGTCAAAATACACAAGTGGTCACTATTCAAAGGTGGTCACTTTTCCAGGTTTTACTGTATTTATTAATTTGGTTATTCAATATACGTTATCTTATGTTATGTTATCTTATCTAGCAATCTGTGCTAACAAAAGAGTATTGCGGAGCTGCTTATGTTTAGGATGAGTGGAAAAATTAAGAAGCATTTTGCTTACACAGCTGGCAGTCTCAAGTAGTTTTTTAACGGCGGACGAAGGAATTATTATTTTACAAATTTAGCATTTAAATGTACGTGATTTTGTATATTTATTATACTATTTTCTGTTTTTTTTCTTATGTTAAACCCCTTTAAAACTATAAGGTTGGCAAAATGCACCAACATCGGAGCGATGCGGAGCTGCACAACTTTAGGATGAGGGTTTAAAATAAAGATGCATTTTGCTTACTTAGCCAGAAGTCTCAAGTTGGTTTTTAACGGCTGTAGATATAATTATTATTTTACTAGTTTTTCATTTAAATTTTGTGATATTAAGTAATTTTTTTCTACTATTTGTTTGTAATTTTCAAATGATTTACCCCTGAAAATTCCAAACGTTGGCAATCCGTGCTAACCACAGTGTATTGCGAGGCTGCTAACGTAAAGGATGATCTCATATAATTGGATGTTCAACCTTGGTCAACTCTTTGATTTTTGTTTCTTGTCTCATCTCATCTCATCTCACTTTCTTTCCGTTATTTTTTGAGTTTAAGAGAGCAATTCGTATTCCTTCGACCGAAAGCCCCGAAGGATGAAAATTCAAATTGATGAAAAGCAAATTGTGCGAAGCCAAAAAGCATCAAATAAAAAGGTGATGGAGTTGCTCCTGTTTTTAATATAAAATTATGGATTCAGGTCAATTTGTATGCAAATGGTTAGATTTTTATTATTATACTTGCGCACGTTTGAATTGCTGAATGATAATAATAATATTTATATGTAGTGCATTGAAACCAAGAATCATATTATGGCAATCATGAAATTTTGAAAAAATAGTTCATTTTGTGACACATTTTTTTAAAAATATCTTTGTATTTGGTTAACATAAGATTTAATCTGGATACATTATTATTTACCTGCAAAATTAGCTAGTCGTAATGATTTTTAAAAAATACTGACATTTGCATTTTGTTGAAAATATTCAAAAATCTGGAAATATTTAAGGAAAATGTTGGAAAATCGATAAATATTTTAGGGAAATGTTTGGAAATTAGATAATATTCTATACAAAGGTTTGAAAAGCAGAAAATAGTTTAAGAAAATCTTGCAAAATCATTAATTATTTTAAATATATGTTAGAAATGAAAAAAAAGCAAAATGCAAGGAAATAAGAATATGTTTTGTGAATGTGTTGGTATGTTTAAAAATATGTTGTTTAATGGTTGGAAAATCAGAAAATATTTTGGAAAATGTTAGAAAATAGGAACATTTTCTGATAAAATTGGGTGAGATCGAAAAATAATTTAAAATCATAACATTTTTTAAAGAAAACTTTGAAAAATTGAAATATATTTTAAGTAAAAAGTTTTTTTTTGGTGGAAAAATGCTAAAAAATCTGAAAACAATTTCTGACAATTGTTGGAAAATGTTTCAACTGTCATAAAACGACGACCTTCAAAAAAACAAAATTCAGTAAAATATGACACTTTTACCAAAAAAACAAAACATTTCCTAAAAATAATTCAAAACAATTTCCAAAACCTTAAAAAAAGGACTTTCACGAAGTAAAGAGTTTCTCGTATTTCATAAATAAAATTGTTTTACATCAAACTACATAGCCAGAGGTCAATTTGCATTCAAATAGCTAGTTTTTTATTCTTTCTTCCCCATTTGGATATCTGAATAATAATAATATTTATAACATGTTTATACGTATTCTTTAAAAGTGTAAAAAAGTAGTTCCTCCGCCCAAATGATATCCTTCCGCATCATTTCTCCATTTGCCTTTTTTTTTGCTCAATTTGCTTCGGTATTTCTTCCTAAGTTGAATTTTTGAAATTTCAGCTCCTTTTTTAGGGACTTTTTTTTCGGTTGATTTCGCAGATTCGTATTTGTATAAAACGTTTTTGTGTCACTTCGTCGCATTCTTGGTTGAATATATGAATTGAAAATAGGTTTTTTCCCTTCTTTTCTTAGCTTTTTTGTGAATTTTGGTCCCCCTCGAGATTTCTATTCTTACCCAGAACTGAATCGGAAGAGGAAATACGTGATCAATGATCGATTTCGATGAACACTTGCTGAAAGCAGCTTTTGGAAAAATTGAAAATTGTGTTTAAATTTAATGCAAAAATACGTTTTAATCAATCTTATTCATCAAATGGTCGGTAAATTTTCGAGTAAAAGTTACACTGATCAGGGTTCCTCCAGAAATTTTATTGTCAACTTTCCTGACTTTTTCAGGTTTTTAAAAAAATTCCCTGACACATGATGACTGGAAAACGTGGAGAAATTTGGCAATTTTGTCCTATGAAAAAGTCTAAAAATATTGCATTATTATCCTTGGAAATCGTGGAAAATTTGGCAAATGTCAATTCGGAAAACGTGGAAATTTTTGCAAATTTGTACTCGGAAAACGTGGAGAATTTTGCAAATTTGTACTTTGAAAACGTAGAGAAATTTCCAAATTTTGTCCTTGGAAAACGTGGAAAATTTTGTAAATGTGTCCTCAGAAACTGTAGCAAATTTGTACTGGAAAAATGAGAAAATGTTTCGAAATGGGTCCTGAAAACGTTGAATTTCCCTGACCTTTTTAAAAAAATCATTCTTTCTTGACTTTTCCAAACATTAATTTTATTTAAAATCCTCTGACATTTCCAAACATTTTCTAGAGCCCTGACGTTTCCAGGTTTTTCAGTTCTGTGAGAACCTTAAAAAAACCGACCATCTTCCAAACAATCATTTCAAAATCATCAAATTTTCTTTTGGAGGAATCAGGAATCCTCCTGATCAGGATTTCCTGATCAGGATTTCCTCCAGAAATTTTATTGTAAACTTTCCTGACTTTTTCAGGTTTAAAAAAAAATTCCCTGACACATGATGACTGAAAAACGTGGAGAAATTGGCAACTTTTGTCCTTGGAAACGTGAAAAATTTGGCAATTTTGTCCTATGAAAAAGTCTAAAAATATTGCAATATTATCCTTGTAAATCGTGGAAAATGTCAATTTGGAAAACGTGAAAATTTTTGCAAATTTGTACTCGGAAAATGTGGAGAATTTTGCCAATTTGTACTTGCAAAACGTGGAGAATATTACAAATTTTGTCCTTGGAAAACGTGGAGAAAATTACAAATTTTGTCCTTGGAAAACGTGAAAAAGTTTGCAAATGTGTCCTCAGAAACTGTGGCAAATTTGTACTGGTAAAATGCAAAAATGTTTCGAAATGGGCCCTGAAAACGTTGAATTTTCCTGACCTTTTAAAAAATCATTCTTCCCTGACTTTTTTAGACATTTTATTTAAAGTCCTCAGACATTTTCAGACATTTTTAAGTGCCCTGACGTTTCCAGGTTTTCCAGTTCTGGATGAACCTTGAAAAAAAACCGACAATCTTCCAAACAATCACTTTAAAATCATCAAATTTTCTTTTCCAAAATAAATGAAGGATTCTCCAAAAACCCAGTACGTCAAAGTAGTATTTGCCTTGTTTTTCATCCTCTTTTTCCGATGCTGGATCGATTGATTGGGCTTATTTTCCACTCCTGATTTCTAAATTGCATCCAAATCGAATCGAGCGAATGTTGGTTTGAAAACTTTGAACAAACTCTAAAACCATTCCCAAAACGAGTCGTAAAAACCACAGCCTCAGCCTCTTAAAATTCAATTTACTTTCAAAGGACAAATTACCTGCTTACGATTGGGAAAATAGGACAAATTGGGGGTCCTCATCAAACGACCTCAATTTAAACCCACCCCCCTAACACCCCTTCCTTACAAATAGAATTTCATTTAGACAAAATTCAAAGGCTGTGTTTATTTCTCTGTTTGATTTTATAAAATTATGAAAATAGTATCAAAACACCTAGCTTTGATAAATATTTGATCAAATTTAATAAAATATGATAACAAATTTGATAAAATTTGATAAAAATCAAATAAAATATACTTTATGATAGCGTAGTTTGGAAACCTAGAAAAATAGTGGTTTCCTACTAAAAATCATTAAGTCATGAAAAATGAACCGTGAATTTTTAAAAATATCAATGGAAAATGTTTTTATTTACGAAATTGAAATTTTTAGATAAATATTTTTTTTAAAATAAATTGTAGTTTGTTTAAAATATACACATAGTTTTTAAAAAAACTTGTTTTTTGTTTATAAAAACTAGATATTTTTGTTAAAAAAACATGTATAGGATTAATTCAGGGTTCCCCCAAAAATTTCCATTTTAACTTTCCTGAATATTCTAGGATTTAAAAAATTTTTCTCAGATCACTAACAATGTCAAACAATTACATATTCTGCAAAATTTACTAATGACAAGTTTGAAAATTGGAAAATATTTGTAAATATAAAAAAATATTTACTTGGAAGACGTGGAGAATTTTGCAAATTTGTACACGGCAAACGTGGGAAATTTGTACTCGAAAAACGTGAATAATTTAAACTCGAAAAACGTGGAAAATTTTGCAAATTTGTACTCGGAAAGCGTGGAAAATTTATCAATTTTGTCTTCGGAAAACGACGAAAATTTTGCAATTTTGTCCTCTGAAAACGTGGAATATTATTTAAATTAGTAAACTGAAAACATGGAGAATTTTGATAATTTGTATTTTGAAAACGTGGACATTTTTGCAAATTTGGACACTGAAAACGTGGAGAATTTTGATAATTTGTACTCGGAAAACGTGGAAAATTTTGCAAATTTGTCCTCGGAAAACGCGGAGAACTTTTCAATTTTGTCCTCGAAAAACGTCAAAAATTTCGCAAATTTGTCCTCAGAAACTGTTGCAAATTTTGCAAATTTGTCCTTAGAAACCGTTACAAATTTTGCCATTATGTACTAGGAAAATGTAAAAAGGCTTCCAAATAGGTCCTGACTACGTTGAGTTCCCCTGACTTTTTTTAAAAAAAGTAATTTTTCCCTGACTTCTCCCTTACTTTTCCAGACACTATAAAGTATCTGACTTTTCCAGGTTTTCCAGGTCTGGGGAAACCCTGTTATATTCCCTCATCTAAATAAAAATACCTTGTGATACATTTGAAATACATTTTTTAAGGCAAACTAGATTTACAATGTATTCACAATAATATATTTTTAAAAACATACATTAAATGTACACTTCTTTATATGTTTTGTAAAATATATTTTTAGATGTTCCAATCTATACACTTATTGAATAACTTTTAAAATATATTTTTAACCTAAAAATACATTTCTGTTTTTTAAAAATTTATTTTAAAATACATTTATTATT
>JAQGAO010006274.1:0-12500 GCA_034697705.1 Ommatoiulus sabulosus
GAATTTATAAATGTCTTTGGTCATTCCTGACCAGTAAAACTTTTGCAAAATTCGTGAATACATCCCTGCAGCACCTTAATGGCCTGCGAAGGACGGATTGTGATTTATTTCCACAATAATTGGGATTTTCTATCCCCTCCTCAATGCAACGAATTATTGCCATTAATTTTTCGGCTCCCGTTGTGCTCTGCAAAATTCAACTTTTGGGATTGGCATCAGTGCTAATGACACGTGCTGAACGAGCACAACTGGCTCTGAAACCGTCCCGAATGGTCGAGACAGTAAATCTGCGACAGCGTTCATCTTCCCTGGAATGTATTCCACGTCGAAGATGTATTGCTGAACTCTCAGGGCCCACCTGGCAAGGCGGCCCTAGGGATTATTGATGGTAATGAGCCATCTGAGGGGCTTGTGGTCCGTACGGACTACAAATGGCATGCCCTCAAATTAATGTATGATTACATCTAGATGGCCCAAATGATGGCCATTGCCTATTACTTTGTACGGGGCCTCGTCGCCCTGTACCAAAGCAGCGCCCATTGCGACGTCACTGGCGTCGGTGTAGAGTCTAAAACCCTGTTTAAAGTCAGGTTGGGACAGTATTGGGCTTTGCACAGTCTGTCTTTTAGGGCATCAAATGCTTTACAGCATTTTTCGTCGAAGTTGAATTCGACGCCCTTTTTTAGCAGGGAAAACAGGGATGCTGCAATGTCCGAAAGGTTGGGAATAAATTTCCCGAAGCATCGGCATGCCCTTACAAAAGAATTAAGTATTGTCGTGTTTGTGGGGTGCTTGAGCTCGAGTATGGCTCGCACCTTTTCAGAATTGGGTGACACACCATCCTACGAAATATTATAGCCTAGGAAATTGACCGTGTCCTTGAAAAGATGACACTTTAACCTTATGAAGGAGAAATTGAATGAAATTATAAGTTTCAATATTTCTTCCAAGTCTGAAAAGTGTTTCTCAGAGATTTCGGCGCCCGAAATTAAGTCGTCTTGGTAAATTTTATTCACCACATCGTGCAATGTTGCCATCATGGAGTCCACGACTCTGGCAGTGGGAGGCCGAATTTCGGGCTCTTATTGGCATCCTTGCATAACAAAGATTGCCAAGTGGGGTTGATGTGGAGAATAATTTTTGGCAACTTTCTGCTATTGGAATCTGCCAATAGCAGTTTGTTAGGTCGAATGTGGACATGTATTTCTTGCCTTTGATTTCCGATAATATATTGTCAATCCGGGGAAGCGGGTATGAATCAGGAATGGTGACACGATTCAGTGCTCTGAAGTCGGTCACCATTTGGAGTTCCTCAGAATCATTGTTTTGGGATACCAAAAACGATGGCGCAGCCCATTCAGAGATGGAGTGCTTAAGATACCCCTTTATAACATCATTTGTAATTTGTCCACAAGTTGAGCTTTTATTTTTGCAGGTAAGCTGTATGGTTTATTGTATGATGGTTTACATCCAGGTTGCAGCTGGATGGTTTGAGGTTGTACCCTGGCTGGACCAATGGGTTCCTCAAATGCCTTTTTGTACTTGACCAGCATTTCGTTTACATAAATTCGCTTGTCAGTGGAAAGATGCCGACCTTCATCTGCCCATAGCAGGATATTCGGTGCACCTGAGACGTTGGTAGCATTTACCTTTGAAGTCTCGGTGATGGTATTGGCACATAGGGGTACAGTATGTGTGCTGCTTGTTAGTGGTTTTTGGTATTTTTTTGTCCAAAAAGTCCATGTTAAATCTCCATAATTGATGGAAATATTTGCAGTTTGTAAAAAATCAGTCCCCAAAATGACATGTTCTATGTCAAATGCAGAGATGATCATGTAGGGGAGCAAAAATGTTCGTCCTCTCAATTTCATTTTGAGATTGGCATGATATGTGCGCATCTTGATGGACCCTGAATCCGCCATTTGGAGGGTCCTGAAGTCCTTTTTTAATGTCACGTCTTTATCGAGCAATTGCTCGTACTAGGCGCCACCTCAGACAGAAATGTTGGCGCCCCTATCCAATAATGCGGTAACGTGTATTTTCTCAATACTGCAATTTTCATAGATAAGATTTCTATTGATTGAGTCTGATTCAGCGGTGTTAAGGGTGTGATTGAGTACGACCACTGAAAGGGTATTGATTTTGTTCTGCTGAGCAGCCAATCTTTATTTTCCTTTTTTAGCACATTCATTATCGCAATTATGGGGGTTGCGGTCCTTTTGCCCAAACCCGTAGCATGTCATACCTTTTGTAGCCTCAAAATCCTTCTCACCTGTGGCCGTAAGTCCTACAGGGTAAGTGCAAAGATTGATGTCCAAATCAGTTCAATTCGCTTAAGCGTTGTAAGTGGTTGTCCACTGACAGATTTCAAGATGTTGTTCATCACATGCAAGTACAACTTTGTGGCTTTTGCATTTTCATCTGTCAGTAATTCCTGGACTTTACATGAACAGATTCTCTCTGCAGCCACACAAGTCTGCTTATCTTTTAGTCCTAAGTCCGATGGCCGTATGCAATGCAACGATTTTTTGTCAACAATTTTTTCGAGATGTTTCATGTCACAAGCCATCTTTCCATTTTGTAACTGTTTGCTGTATTTCAAAAACCGGACCTGTAACTTAGCCTCAATGTTAGGGACATCCTGGATTGCAACTGGCAAACTTGTTCCACAAATAAAATCTGTCAGGTTTCGACAAAGCCTTGCATTATGCTGAGCTTTATTACTTATCAAACTAGTGATATCTAATGATGATTGAGCATGTAATCCCTGAGAAAGCATCATAGCTGTTAAGTTATGTACCCTTGGATTACTGAGTTGCAGTCTAGGCTGAACATAACAGAATATGGCGTCAAGTTTTTATTGTTTTGTCATATTCATCATGTACGTAACTAGGTTTATGCATTGGTCCCAATCATCCTTATCCGGATTACAAAGTTTTCCTTGTCTACTTTTAAATGTAATATTGGTTATTTCAGCCTGGGCGAAGGCTTCTGGGTGATATATAGCTGTGATTTGATGACCGATTCATAAATCCTTAAATAATGTCAGGTTAATTGCATTTCCAAATGCCCTGCCTTGATCTGTAATTATAATTCCAGGCACTCCATATTTATTAATAAAGAGAGTAATACACGAATTAACTTCTATGACACCTTGTTACATAGGTATTGCATAAATCCACTTGCTAAAAAAGCAAGTAAACGTAATTAGGTATCTGTTTTTTTGGTGTTTTTATGAGAGGACCTAAAAGGTCTATCACAACAAGTTGTAAGGGACGAGATGTTTTTATTGATTAAAGTACGGGTGCCAGTGTTGATGTTATTGTTGCTCTGGCCAACATCTAATTAAATATTAAAACATTCAGACATTAGTTAATTAGGCAATATTCGGGATAACGGTGTAAGTTGTTATTAGCAGTACTCAAATTAAATGGAAATTGTGAACATTCTAATAGACGTTAAACGTGTTTCGCATTTACATAATGGTATTCTTATGTTACAGTCCATATCATCTGGGTAGCGATTTCCCGCAGGTAGCCTGAAATTAATTGCTAACTTTTTAGTCATGGCAATACTGATGTCCGCTTTTGCTTTCATGCACAAGATCATGGTAGCATAGAGATGCTACCATGATTCCGTGGGCTTTACTGCTTTCATGAGCCACCATTCTCTGTGGCATTTTTCCAGTCGCAGAAGCCATTTCTGAAGAAAGAACTATCTTCTGGTGAAATCTGCTTGCATTGGATGCAAAATGCCTTGCCTGTACTTGGGGTATAACAGAGCCAACTTCTCATTTTCTTCTCTCCATTTGGCAGAGACCAGTAAAACATGGACTTGCCAAAATATCTCTTCTGTCTCCCATCTATTTGAATGGAGTTGAATGGAGCTCTCAAAAATATCACTAGGAAACTCATTTTGTCAAAGTACTCCCATGTCGATGTATCTTCAAAGCCACCAGAGCCGCTGGTAGATTTTTTATTCTATTACATTTACGGCTGAACTTATATCTCAGTGACTTCCACTGCAGTGGAAATAATAGAGAATCAATTTCTGCAAACTGGTATCGTGTTAGAATAATCTGTAGACCGTGTTGGTATCGCTGGTATATTTCTAGGTAATGTAGCTCGAGGTTTATGAGCTCCTTCTCCAGAGCACGGACTTCTCCTGTCAATTTTGCATTTTCAATTTTGGTCGTTTTCAATGCGATGGTCGGCCTCACTGATGAAATGTGTGGATTTTTTGAAGCCGAGATCGGTGAACCTGAGTCTTGACTGCATTGGGGAACTGGAGGCTTCGAACGGTGTCCTTAAAGGCCGTGGTGGTGAATTCACCGATGACGGGGTGTTATACAGTTCATGTGTCATCCCTGATAGTGAGGAAAAATACAGCAAAGGAAAAGCCAAAGTCTTCATACAGCATAGTAGTCAGGTCGTCATAAGTTGTTGGAGTGTGACAAGCGGCCATTGCAAAACAAAGATGCGAATGAACTTTAAGAGTTTGACAAAGTATACGGAAAAAGAAAATGGACGCTATATATAGGGGTATGAAGCACTCTGGGGGTGACCACTAAGTCTCACCTCCAATCCCCATAGCTCTATCAAGCAGGGTTTTCTCCCTCTAAGCGTGATTAAAGAATCTGACGTCATCCACAAGACGGCGATCTGGGACGCCAATCATGCTTGGCCCACGGCTAATCAAACAGGACTACAAATCTGTCTTTGACCCTTCCCACATATTTTTGTAAAAAAAGGTTAGACGGATAAGTTCGGCTTAAGAACTTATTGTTTTATGTTAGGGAAAGATGAAAGGAAGATCCACTTAAAACGGCTGAGCATCCTGTTCTTAGTCTTTTTACAAAAGACCTTTTGTAAACTTCTCGTTGACATTCACTATTTCAAATTCATTGGTCAAATTTAGGAAAGAAATCTGCATAAATTTTAAAATTTATTTGAGGAATCTTTCGCGCAAGGGACACAACTTTTTACTAATTTCCGAAAAGTTGCAATGTTTTTTGAAACCAATACCATTACCTCGTGAAGTGATCTCGAAGACTCGTCTGTTGTAATTTGTTCCACAAATTTCTGTTTTTATCTCCCAAAAAAAAACGGCCTTGCCACCCTGTTGTATGGTGTTTTGGGGTGCAAATCCCCAATAACGAGTGATCACTTCCCAGGCAGTTTAATAATAAAACGTTCGTTTATTATTGTCGAGTTTTAATACGCTTAAACGGAAACAATTGATTTTCAAACAAATGTACGTAATTATTCCGAGGGCGCCGAATCCGTGGGAGCGCGTGGCGAGCACGTGGAGAAGAATGCAATGTTCAGTGTGAGGTGCGCGGAGCGCGGTCGTGAAAACTTACTGCGTGGACGTCGGGGAAAACTGCGTGTTTTGAGGCGTCGAGTAAGGGGCGTTAAAGTCAGGTAAAAACGGCGGCGTCGAGGCGTGAACGTTCGGTGCGCGCAGTGCACAGGTAGGGCGAGAGCGAGAGGCGGTTAAAGCTCGGTTGCCTTTTTGCTAACCCCCGGGAGCCAACATCGAATTTTTGTGGGCGCCCCGTAGGTAAGTAGAGCAAGCGCCGTAGTTCTAATGACCCGTCGAAAGGGTCGTACATAAAGGCTGTCGCCACAGTGTTTTTGGCATCCAGGGTATAATTAAATGATATTTTAATAAAAGAGATGAATCAAATTCCAACTTTCAGTGATTATTACACCATATGCGTTCATACAACAGATAACCACCCCCCGATCATTCCGAGGAGACCGAATTAAATTACACTCGTGTGTTGTCCGACGAGGTGGTGATATTTTCCTTAGAACCCTTAAATTATTATTATTGCGGGATCATTTTTTCAATTATCGCCTGTCATCCATTCCTGAAAAGAAAAGAAGTGAAGGAAAACTAAGAAAATTAGCAGTTCATACTATACCTTCCTACATCAAGTGGCTTTCCGGGTAAGAGAGGTCCTCTTTCTCACTAATGCCTTTTCACTCTCAAAAAGGGATTCCCACAATACACACCTTGTAAGTCCAACCGACATCTACCACAGGGATCAGTCAATGGGTATGAATTTTAAGGACGAGTCCAGGTCCAACCAAGGCAGTCTATTCCGTTAGCCTCACACGCTATGTTCCTTTGCTTCAGTGTATTTTCGCACACTCCTTACATGTAAAGCAATTTAAAGTTTTTATCAAAGTTTTCTGTCTTCTGGCCAGAACTTCAGAATAAAATCTACATTCCCTGTAGAGCCAAGTTCACACGGAAGCCACAGCCAGATCAAGGAAAGTTAGCGGTCTTCCCGGACTACCCCTGCGGAGGCAACCCCGGACTATACCCCGCGAGTAGAAATACCGGGCACCTCCGTGTTGCATTCGGTAGACCCAGGTTCGACTCCCGGGCCGGCTATCCTCGATTATCGCTTTTTATGGTTTCTCACAATTCCTCCAGGCGAATGCTAAAATAGTTCCTATATTTAATTGGCCATGATCATCACTTCCCATCTCATCATCGTCTTAAAGTCCCGGTAATTACAAGAAACGTAACCATAGGCTACATGTAAATTGTGATTTTGGGGTTTATCATGACCGGACTGCTATACTGTATTATTGATCCCCCATACCAAATGGTACTATGAACTGACGGCAAGGTACGTAGAGAATTGAATTGAATTGTCGTGTTATTATTATCCATGAAGATCGAACAAAGATGGAATAAACTGCGGTTCGTTGTAGCTTGTGCATCAATGACAACAGTAAAAAGAAATTAGCAGCCAAATGAACGAGAAATCGTGACCGATCGTTTGCTTTGAAGCACACGGTTGGTTGAAGGTGAAGGTGCTAAGGAGAGTGGCTTAATACATGATAACAGCATAGCATTATTGTGATTTTGTACGTCGTACCGTTTCTCTTTTTATCAATATTAAAATAAATGAGAATAAATTCGACTTAGGAAAATGATAAGTACTGTACTTTAGTATTTTAGTTCCTGTCACAAAAGTGTATAAAAGTATCTTAGAATACTGTTTTTAATCCCAATTCAATGCTTGATTTAATCTGTGAGTTGGCCCTGCTTCTGAATATTCTAGTACGAGCTTTTCTGCATTGCACTACGGCTGTGCAAATTAGCAAACATGCAAGAAACTTAAATGTTATTAACCATTTAAACTGGCAATGGAATGTCGCAAATGCAACCTTTAAACTAATTTCACGATGCCGTACAACTTTATAATTGAACCTCCAACTCAATCCTAAATAATCAAATGTAAACAGACTTAAAACTGATGCGACGAAGCAATAAGATAAACAAATTTGCCTTTAACTTAAATTATTTTAATATTTCCTTTTTGTAACTTTCTACCACTGTTTAAAGTATGATTTGAAACTACAAGGTGCTTCTTTCACCATTAAACAGGCACATATAAAAATAGGGCTTTGAAGAATGTCTCAAAGAACTGCACACGTTTTGGTGTTGACATAAGAGAGTACATGTAATACGGCTTAGGGTAATAAAAAAATCACATTATTGAAATAAGAAAGTTACACATTGTAAAATCTGGTAATTTAAACTTTGATACATGTAAATTAGATCAAAGTATACCGATGATATCTTTGAAAAGCAAACAAGTATCAGGAACTTAGCAAATCAGGCAAAACCAAAACTAGCACCACCAGAAATAAAGCCAAATATGCTTTTTTTTTTCTAATATGTCCTCAAGTCTTTGCATTAGTTGTGGGCAACATCAAAACACATGTACATGTATTAGCTTTTGGATATTTGGAATCATATTCTTTTCCATTAGATCCTATTATCTTTTCATGTAGAGCCGAAGCAGCAATTCCTTCCTCGTCCTCTATTTCGGTTAACATGTCTTTCCACCACAACAAAATACGTGATTCCAATTGAAATCTATTTGAATCCCTTTCTGATCGGTTTACAAGAAAAATACCTTCAAATGTTCGTGCAGTGTAGCTTACACGCTCACTTACACAGAATATACTTTCTAAAACTTTACTGTGTAGCTTAACTGCATTCAGGACATGAAGTTGGGATAAACCATCCATGAAATCATCTATTGACCTTCTAATTCGATAGTAGACATTCCATTTGCATTAATTATTGACAAGCTTCTGGGCATCTGCATTGTCCGTTATTTGTCCAATAAGTCCAGCGTAGTCCAATGCAGAAGATAAAGGTTCGTCTTCAAGCATTTTCTTTTTATTCTCTAAAGAAGCCTCGCGGAAAGCTTCTAGTGCAGTCTTCAATATGCAAAGAGGCAGGTCTTCTAATTGCCCTTCTACTAGTTGTGGATCCTTGGCATTAATCTTGTATATTGTTGGAGAAAGGAATTTCGGCGAAGGTACACGATGGACTATTAATAGTGCCAGGAATAGACCGGCATGATAATCCGATTTTTCTTGAGGTTCATCGTCTTCATCTTTTGGGCAAAGATATTGGGTGTAGAATGGCCATACTGCACCTCTTCTTGTTTGGTCTGTGAGGTCAGGGTCGCCCCTATAGTCTAACAAGGCCCCGTTAACCCTAACACTAACCTCAGCCAAGTAAAGCCCAAACAATCGGTAGATTGCAAAAAAGGTAAGTTTATTGAAACCCAACGAAGGCGGGTAAGTACTCGAAAAAGGGGGAGTTTGCCAACAGGGCAAACACCCAACTACAAAACAAAGGACTCGCAGGTCCCGCAATTCTCACTCCGGAGCGCTCACAGCCGTTCCGTTCAACCTCCTCGCAAACCAGCAGTAGACAACACACGCAATAACCTCGCAATAGCGTGGGGCCAACTAGGTCCCGAAGAGAGCTAAGGGCGGCCATGCAATGGTTGTGGCAATCACCAACCCAGGACGAGCCTCCGTCCAGCCAACCTAAATGACCGAAATCCAGCCAGTGAGAGAGCGTCCGCCTTCTTGGCGCTCTTTTTATATAACAAGCACCGCATTCCTAGCTGGAATGCGGCACAACCTTTATCCCGGCCTTGGCTACCCTGACATGTCAAACATAGCACTGCTTGCCAAATGCTTTACTACTAGTCAAATTATCTGCAAGGTCCACCATTATCAATAGCGCCTTCAGTTAACCCAGTGGCATCTGCAAAGGAAACATCAAGTGCATGCCTGGAACTAAAAGATTTTCGAAATAAGCCCCATTTATCTGATTACCAAGTCATTTTCAACCCGGCTGATGTTAAATATTGATTTTCTTGTTGTTGTAATCTGATTCTGCAACTCATGCACGATTACTTTAGGTGTTATTTGGTCATTCTCCATTTGGTCTTTATCCAGGTACTCTGTCAGGACGTCATCGTAGGTCAAATCTGACAGATCCATCTCTTCTGAATTCATTTGCAATGCTTAATGGCAGATGGCAAGTGAAGTACTATGCAATTGTTGTTCAATTGGAATAAGAGCAGAGGAAGTACTAGGCATTGGTTGTTAAATTGGAATAAGAGCAGCTGAATCACTTGCCAGCGGTTCTTCAATTGTAGGCCTAGTGATTGGAAACTCCAGCATTGGCAAAGCACAGATGTTAGTATTTGAAGCTTTACACATTTGCAAGCTAGATGCAGTTTGATATACACTTGACATGTAATTTCCAACATTTCAGAAATGGTCTGGATAAAAGGAGCCGTTACAAAATCAAACATATCAAACTCCAAATGGGAAACATGCCCAAGTTTGGAATTCCCTCCATGAAAATATATGTTCTTTGCAATTTGAATCGGCTGAAACCTTTCTGAACTTGAGTCAACTCTGCACCGTCTCGTTCCTCCACCTTTTGATCAAACAACAGACAAACAAATAAGATAGTTTTCGCATTTCCTGGCTTTGCTCCCCACTTGCATCTTACATGTAGAGTAATGTTTTCGGATGTTGATGTATCCTGACGTTCTCCTGCTCTGTTTGCCGATCATGCTGTTAGCCTTGAAAGTATATTTGTTTTCAATTTTTGACCTGATCCTTGTCTTGTTGTAATTGTGCACTTTGCCATAAGGCAAATTCTGTCACCGGCATATGAAACATAAGCAGACAATTGTTCGTCTGTCATTAAAAAACAGCTTCAGAATCAATCTATAAGCATTAAAATAATCATGTATTAAAATTAGATCTTAATTAGCAGACAGCCAATGTGTTGGAAAAATTTGGACACACTATAGTGATTTGCATACATTTGCCTGCAAAATTCTGTCTAGTGCATTACTGGAAACTTCACGGGCTCGCCGAGTTTCGACAACCTCAGATGCTGTAAGACTTAAATATCAATTGTTTACTTAGTAAATATTGATTTATTTTAAATCACGTCAATGTACAATATTTCAAATGTTGTTCACGAAAATCGTTCAATTTATTATTAAGTCGGTGTATTTCAGCTGTGAAGAAAGTTTCAAGCTCAGTTATCTAGAAAGAAAACAAAATAAAAATCCAAGTTTAAAAAAAACCTTTTCATTTACCTTCTCTTCCAAGTTGTGAATTTTTGATTCATGTGTCTTGTGTTTCATTTTATTTATTTGGTCATCCAAATCATCTGTTTGCTAAATTTTAAAGTAATAATATGTAGGTCCACACAAATTCGTTGTCTAGAAATGTGCTTATTAAAAGTTATCTGTTAAGGAGTTAAAGGTTGCCGGCATTTCTTATATGGCACCACCACAGTATCAGACCTGGAATAGGCACTGTCCCCAATAATATATTCACCATTGCTAAAATATCATTGAGCTTGAAGGAATGGGCTCGAGTGAGCATAGACTCTCGCATCATAAACACTTCCGGGAAAACCTGTGGTAAAATGCCTAATACGTTTGGATGGATCACATATAATTTGAAACTGCATGCAATTACATTTTTTTCTGGACGAGTATGTTTCTTTGTCATCTACAGGGGCAAAAGCTAATACCGAATGTGATCCATCCACAAACCCAATGCAGTTAGGGAGATATGACTTAACCATTATCAACGAAATTTCTTGCCTTTCCTCTTTTTCTGGCCAACATATATAGCGAGATGCAAGAGCATTGATTGCAGTCAAAACATTGTTGCTGTAATTGTGCACAGATCCTTCACAAATGCCAAATTTTGTAGCCACCATTGCTGTTGATGCAGCATTTCCAAAACAGCCAAGCCTGAAAAGCGTCAATGCAAGCTGAAATGCAATAGGCTGTTGCTTACCGATGAACACGGGATGATCTGTAATGCATATGACTAATATAAATACATACAATTAGAATAGAGTTGAGCAACAAGATGTACATGCCTTTGATTAAGCTGTGCAGAAACATAAACGACTCTCGATTCATCCTTAACTGACATCGAAAACGCTTTTCACTAAATGTTGACTCCAATAGGACATCTTGAATCCAGTGCATACTTTTTGGAACTGGCATCCGGCATTGTAGGTAACGGCACATGTCCAGCAATGCAAGAAATATGAGAATATCATTCTTGGAGAGACTTGTCCATGGACAGATGTTTGGAAGATACATGTTACTTAAGCCAAACATCATTGCCATTTCCATTAGTTCCTTTCTATCACTATGATATGGCATGTCCTGCATTATTTAATAAAGTATGATCATCATTAATATGAAGGAAAACTAGCTTTAGAAAATTAATTTGTTAATATTTCACAATGATCTATCATAATACCTTCAAATCTGCCCAACAATTTGTACATAGGATTAAACCCAAAAAAATAGGTGAAGTAGAGAACTATAATAAATAAACAAAATAATGGTCATCACAATAATGGAGGTGCCAAAAAAACGTCATTCATCATTAAGACCAATAATGTGAAGTGACTTCAGTGAGCATAATGGTATGTTTGTCAGCCAATGGAAGTTTTGGAAATAACCGTCATATGAAATGATGAGATCAATTACTAAGTTTTCAGGAATGATCGAATCTACGGATTGTGTAATGGCATTTTTGATTGGGCAGGCACACCGGTGTAGATCAATTTTCTTGCGAGTGCAACCTAATCATGTGTCAGTTGGCACGGTGTGACCACATGACATCGTTGGTGCACTACGTCATGTTTTGCCAGTGCACATCGTCTGCCCAAGCAGCGCTAATTTTGAATATATAAGCAATTTGAAGAAAAGCTGAGGAAAGATAATCCGCCATGTTAGATGCACTGCCTACACCTGCTCTCTCGGTGGTGTAGGCGGTGTATAATGGTTCACCGAATGTAACCTATCGAATCCGGCATGTAGGGTCACCCACTACACTGAATTATGCACCATTGCCCAGCTTAATGGAACAGGTGCAAAAACGCACACCCAGTGTACACTGGTGCAGATTTTTTGGAACAGTCAAATACGTCATAATCCAAAGTGTCTGCTACAGTAAGACATGGTTTACATATTAACATAATGTAAATATGTTGTCAGTCCTAATTACGGTATCCTACATACATTTTGTGACATTCCCCTGAGTTTGCCAGGTGCCCAAAAGAATTCCCTGACCAATGACATTGTCATACTAGAACCACTCGAG
>JAQGAO010006275.1:0-12499 GCA_034697705.1 Ommatoiulus sabulosus
CATCCGCACTAGCACTGTGATTATTCATATCGTTTTCTTCTATGAAAAATTCGGGATTTACTGAGACCGATCTGTATGTTCTAAACTCTGAAGGTGGAATAAAAAACTCTTATGTTCCTGTAAACCCCCATTAGTTAATGTTTGGCGCTTTGCTTCTGTGTTAGCAAAGGGCCTTTTTCGTTCTCATACCTAATGGTATGGGAGCAATAAATTAAAAGAATTACAGTCACACATGCAATCCTCTAACGGTGTGGAGTGATTGTTGTGTGGCTAATGCGTTTAAACACAAGGGAATAGGTTTGGGAATGTTGGTAAACCCTTTCATGAAACTGTCGCCGAAATTTTTCTGGGGACCCTATGTACATTAAATCAACGAAGGTTTGTTTGGAAGGTCTGACCCATGGTCATTTGTCATGATTTACGATCGTGACAAGTCTTGGAGGCGTTCGTTCGCATGTCATGGAAGCCTTCTCCCAGTTAGATAGGTGGCCAACAACACCCTATCGAATTCAAAAATTCCACTGACAAAATTTTTGGGATAAACAGGATTTGAACACCTAATCAACATTGTGGGTGGAAGTTGACTTTTATGAAAAAGTCGTGCCGCCCTCGTAATTTTATATTCTTTGGTTCGAAAATAATTGGAAACTTGGGGCTGTATTTCATCTAAGTTTTCTAGCTCAGAAAAATGTAGTAGAGCCAATTGTCTGGCTAGACCAACACGTTTTTGAAAATTCCAAACTCCTTGTTGCCAGAAATACGGAAAAGCACCATTTACAAATTTCGAAAATTGTTCAAAGGAATGTTTTTGTACACAATTTAATACTTGCTCACGAAACGAACGTGCAGTAATAGCATTAATAAAACGAACTGGAATAATTATAGCCCATTCTCTTTTGGAAACTTTTAAAGAATTTCGTATGGGACTGTCAACATCACGGATTGGCGGACAATCAGCTGATTGCTGTTTGGTTTTTTGAAACTGTTTAATTTCAGAATTGCTGGATGGATTGTCATGTATTATGTACGAATGCTGATCGATTTGTGAATGTTCACTTGATATGGTCGTTTTGGTGTTTTCTACCTGTGTTTTTAAACTAGGGTGTGTCACAGGTAAGTCTGTTTTGTGTTGAACCCTACCTGCTCCCGATTTATCAGTGTTAATGTGGGAATTATTTGATTTATTTCGGCGTTTGGTATTTATTTTGCGTGGGGTATCAGTGATAGATTTATTTCCAGGTTCTGGCATCTCAATTATTCTTTGTAATTGACAATGCACTGGTTTCTTCAACCTGGTTACAAAATTTTATTTTCCCCGTGTTGCCCGATTTCTGCGCTAGAAGGCGCCACGGGAGCCGCGTTTTTAGCTCGCGTGAGGGTGGGACCACCGTGATAACGCGTCCGAGAGGGCGCCTCTAAGGTTGCGTCTAGGGAGGCGCTTAGCTGGGCGTCGCTTCGGCAGTCACATGGTGCGGCGGCCATAATGGCCGCTGGTTTGTTTACCTTTTTCAGATTTTTCGGCGGCACTTTCAAATTATTCGAACGTGCATCACCAAAAAGATCGAAATTAACCGTTTTCGATCGATTTATCTCAGGTTTATTGATCGGAATTTTTGGATGGAACTTGGGGGGCCTTCCACGCGCACGTTTGTGCGTGATTGGAGCCGAATTTTCATCCTTTTCAGGTGATTTCGTGGGAAACGGGGATATATCTTTAGAATTGTATATTCCCATGGTTTGATTCCTAAATTTATCCCATATTTCGTAAGTATTTGGGGAAATTACCTTCTGTATTATATACGGTCCATCTTTTCGGGGTGCCAGTTTGGCAGAATATCCTTTTAATTTTGAACTAACTGGATTATTTTTAATAAAATTTCGTCCCCAACTGAGAAATGAATTGTGGTGGCTTCAGCATTATGCAATGCTCTACATGTGTCCTGGTGACGTTCTAAATCTGAAGTTGCATCTAATAGTATCGAGGCAACTTTTTCAAAAAATTCAGTCAGGTTAGTACTCATGTAGTCGGGGTCGTAACATAGAGTATGAAATTGGAGTAAATGATCCTGCAGAGATCTAGGCAACCTTGCAAATGTCAATTGAAAAGGACTGTACCCCATACTTTAATTGTTTGCAGAGTTGCCTGCCCACCGTATTGCGGGGATGTATTCCGCCCAGGTGGCATGTTTTTAAGACACTGCCATAGCCAACCTGGCCTTAATTTGCACGTGTTTACGTTCCACCGGGTTGTTTTACTTTCCACTAAGTTGGCCTGTGGATGGTAAAGGGCAATTTTGTGTAGTCTGAATCTCGTAATTTTTGCTGTATTTTGCATAATGATTGCCAAAAATTGAGGGCCATTATCGCATCTTACTGATTTTGGCGTCCCATACCTTAAACAAATTTCATTTATAAGGATTTCTGAAATTGTGTCGGCTTTTGTGTCAGCTATTGGAAATAGCTCAATATATCCAGTAGAGATGTCCGCGACAGACAATATACAGTTGTGTCCACCTGTTGACGTTGTCAGGGGACCAACAATGTCTATGCTCACATCATCGAATCTGGGTTTGATTGCCGGGCTGGTATACATTCCCGCATTGGAACGGTTGTCGGGCTTGTACCTAGCGCACTCGAAACAGGTACTTACATTTTTTTGGATTGTTTTACGCATATTGTTCCAGAAGTATTTCTGGATTATGCGAGCGTGCGTTCTGTTTATGCCTTGGTGGCTGGCTGTGTTATTAAGGTGATTCCAAGAAATCACCCTATTTTGCAGAGAATGTGGAATTACCAACTTGGGGTTGTCGGTCTCATCACCTGGAAGGTGTCGATACAGGATTTTATCCAAAACAATGTAACCCCTTGCCAGGAATGTCTTTGCATCCGCCGCATCATAATCAGCATCTGATTCTAATGCGTCTATGATGCTGGAACTGTTAGTACAGGGCGCGATATCTCGCACAGGGTGCCGGTGTTATTGAAGCTTTGCTTCTTTGGAATCTCTCTTGTAAGTTTTGCCCTTAAAAGGGCCGGGAAAGGGAAAGGCTGGACAGGCAACACGGTGTACGCCGGCCTTGGCTACACGTTGCTGGACGATGGCTGGTCGTCCTGGTGTGCTGCGTCTCCTGTGGGTGACAGAACGGCCTGTTCCGTCGACTTCTGGACAAAGGTTAAAGGTCCACCGAAGAATAGTATGGGTTGATGACGTCCTCGTAGAGGCTACCACCTGTTGCTAGGGTGATGATTACGGCGCTGGTCACCGTATAGCAAAACACATTGCACTGTATGTCATTAATCAAGAAAAATCCAGGGGGTGTTGTACATTTCAAGTAAGATACGAGGTACCTTACAACATGGAGTAAGTTGCATCATGCGTAACATTGGTTATTGCGGAGAACGCGTTGGGTTCCAAATTCCAATTACGGTCGAATTAGAATTCTCAATATACAGTAGGCAACTGTATTAATTAACCTGTTCACAGATGGTGGCTAATGTAGTACATCATAGCAGACCCCATGTGCCGTATTGTAATATGGTAGGATGGCTGCCATAAAACAAGCGTGCTTTAATGGCCATAACAAAAGTCATCTAGACTTGGCCAGAGGTGGCTAAGAAGTTCCTGGTCTGAGAGGCGTGATGGCTGCCTACAGATAACGTGCCACATTGTGGAACATTATAGAAATACAAATGATAGAGGCGAGTTTGCCTCCTCAAAAAGAAATGTTTTGGCCAAAACAATCATAAAGCGGGATAGCCGCCAAAAAATAAACTTGCTCCTGGTTAATACTGGACCGTTAGCAGCAGGTCTCACGGGAGGATCCGCTGTAGAAAATTAGTGCGCCACGTGGAAGTTTGATCCGAGAGAAAACGACGTGTCACGTAGGCAATAAATGCGTCCAGCTATGGCAACAGGTGGAGACAGGACTTTCCAAAACAGCTGTGGGTTCAGCTGTGGGATGCACGGGGTCCCAGAGGTCAGCTGACCGATTGGTGACGTCATGTTGATGACGTCACCGATGCAATGGAGGCCGACAAGGGCCTCAAAGCATCAACAGGAACATTGATGATCGGACAGTTGTGCGATCCGAAAATCGATCTCGGTGATTGGCTGTTCATCAGTCAAAAATTGTTGTATGATCACAACTGGTTCGGATTCTTTCCCCAATGAGCGTGACATGACAGCAAGTCTGCCACGACATTCAATTTACCAGGTATATATTCGATATCGAATACATAGTTTTGAACTGACAATGCCCAGCGAGCCAGGCGGTCCTGGGGTTGATTTAACGTGATCAGCCAACGCAGCGGTCGATGATCGGAATGCACTATGAAGGGCATTCCGTCGAGATATCCCCGAAATTTTCCTATTGCCCAAATGACCGCGAGCGCTTCTTTCTCAGTGGTTGAGTAATTCAATTGCGGTTTGGTCAGGAGTTTGGAGGCGTACTCGATAATGAAGTACGGGTGTTCGTCACCCTGCACAAGGACTGCACGTATTGCCTCGTGACTTGCATCCATAAACAAGCGGAAACTCTTGGATAAATCCGGTTATTTAAGAATGGGAGCTTGGCACAAGCGGTCTTTCAGCAAATTAAATGCGAATTGACACGCCTCATCAAAATTAAAGACAGCGTCCTTTTTGAGTAACTTGAATAGTGGGGACGCTATCTGTGCCAAATTCGGAATGAATTTGGCAAACCACCGGCAGGACGAGACCAAGGATTTCACTTCTTTTGCGTTTTTTGGATATGGCAAATTGAGGATCACTCCCACTTTATCCGTATTAGGACTAATTCCCTCCTGGGATAAATGGTGTCCCAGGTAATCAACATTATCTTTAAAGAAATGGCATTTCTTCCGTTTTAAGGAAAATCCATATTGGATGATTAATGGAAAAACCCTGTCCATGTCCTCCAAATGTTTGGCAAATTCATCTGATGCTACCAGTAAATCATCCTGGTATATCTTATTTCGAATAGATGGTAGATGTGACATCATCTCGTCGACTACTCTTTGACAGTGAGCTGCGGAATTTCTCGCACCCATTAGCATGCGAGTGCAACTTAGTGTACCTTGCGGGGTGATGGTCAAAAAATATTTTTGACACTGTTCAGCAATTGGGATCTGCCAATAACAATTGGTCATATCCATTGTTGACATGTATTTTGCCCCTTGCATTTCTGCCAGGATTCAGTCTATTCTGGGTAACGGGTAAGTGTCTGGCACTGTGACACGGTTGAGCGCTTGGAAATCTGTCACCATCCTCAGATCTCTGACCACTTCGAACTACGTTCGGCCAGAGAGTGGAATCCGTCTGATTGGTGCTGTACCGGTCAGACAATGCTTCTAATTCCTCCTTCCAGTTCCGAATAAATGGAAGTTGGGCGTGCGACCATGCTAGGGCATTTCCTTTTAATAGAAAAATCATAGAATCAAAAATGTCCGTGTCTGCGATTTTAAATAACCGACTTATGGATTTGACAGTGGCCATCCACGTACGAAATTCTTCAGGTTTTTCCGTGAAAGGAGTTACCTGTTTAATTACTAGTAGAATTTTGTCATGAGGTGATTCCTTTAAACTTGGAGAAGACTGTATTTTAGGTTCTTGATTTCCAATTCCCGCAACTAGCTTGTTTAGCTCTTGCAAAGGATTTTCAGACTGAGCAGAGGAACTTATATCCAACTGCTCAGTGTTGGTCATTTTCACCGATGACCGAGTGATTGTCTGGTCACTCGAATTTTGAACACTTTTGTGAGCTTTGGGACTTATGTCCATACTCTCAACACTCTTTATTGTGATTGGTGATTGTGTGATTGCTAAATCACTTGAATTTTGAATACTTTTAATGGGAGTAAAACGGTCTCTCGTAATCGTGTCAATAAACTCAGTTTCCACATTTGTATTCGGCACTTCAGTTTTACTAATTTTGGCTAATTTATCCTGTAATTCTATTATCGTGTTTTGTAACGTGATTATCCACTGTTGACAGTTTTCGTACGCGGCTTGGTACGCTTAAATTGTGGTGGATTCGAAGAGATTTAGAATTTGGATTTGATTTGCTAATAATTGTGGAGGAATGGGTAAAACATGCATTACATTTCCCCCTCCAATTTCGTTTTGTGAAACTTCTAAAGTTGCTGCCACAGGAGGGACACTTGCCTCGTCCGTTGACATACTGGAAAGCAAAATCTCTGGTGATTTACCTTCCATTTACTTTTTCGATTTTCAGTTAATAAAGAAAAATCTCCAAAAGAACAAAAATCCCCACAGTTTTTGAAAGTGGAACTATTTCCGGTGTGTGGTCTGTGCACTTTTTCGTTTCTTATGGGTGATGTAAATTCAAAATTTTCAAAATTTTTTAAATTTTTGTTTCTTGGTTTAGATTAAAACGTTTTTATAATTTTTTGTTTTAGGTCCAAAAATGTATTTTCGAACTTGAAAAATTATTTGTTCTTATTTTAGCAGCTAAATTTGGGGACCGTGTGAACTTGTGTCTTGAACTCAATACTCTAATGAAAACAAAAAATCTCGTTCGATTTTGTGAGATGATCAGTCTCAGTTTGACCAAATTTTTCAGATTATTTTCCACGTGCGGAATTTATGCTCAAGACGTTGGGCGCCAGTTGAGGTGCTGCTCTAGTAGTACTTTTATGTTCACGCAGTTCTCATGGTTATTGAAAGTACTTATTACTTTTCTTATTTCTTTTCAGATTCTCCAGAATCCTGTGGTGTTTGCTGATTTCTTCAAGCAGTGATGAACATTACAGCTCCACAGAGTTGGATGACCGGTTGTGTAAAGAAAGGTAAGCACAAACTTCTATTTTTATGATGACAAATCTTTTTATATTCTGTTGGCAGTTTATATCTGGGTTGGTGGTACAACCCTACAAAATCGTATGATGCTTGCAAAGTGGAGTTTTTAGGTACTAGTATATCCACTCTTCTCTACAGAATATTCATTATTCAAAATCTTAAAGTTGGTTTTGAAATTGGGCAGCGTGACCCACTGCCTTTAAAAGATTGTCTTGGTTCAGAAAAGTTGCAGCTTATATAGTTGCTGTCTAAAGTTTTACTTCTGTGTGGTCCATGGGTACCCATATGGGTTACCCATGGCTACGGTCGCCATAGTAAAACTATGGCAACCCCTTATGGCAATGGTAAGCTAAAGGCTGCCATTGCCATTCATATTCGAATTCAATTCTGAATTCGAAAAGTAACGTTTAATTTTGTTGAAGCAAAATGTGAACCTACAAATGTTATGAAAATAACTGATAACAAAGTCTTCTCCGCTTCAATGTGTTATTTTTATACTTATAATTGAAGTTGATATTTCATTAGCATTAATCTTAGAACATTTCATAAACTTACTTGCAAAGTAAGCACACGAAGTCATGGAGAGGAGAGCAGCTGGATAAACGATTGCTGCCTGTGGGTTATGAGGACCCCTAGTGAAATTGCAGTGGAAAAAGTTTTGAATATGCAATACTCACCAGTAAGAACCATACCTTTTTTGAGAGGGGTTCACGTTGAGGCGAGTGCAAACGAGGAATAAACAGTCTAGTTGTTTTGTTTTAGATTTCGTCGGCGAGGGCCATCAGATATGTGGAAATCATTTCGAGATCAGCGATGGTGATTGGATTTGAGGAGAGCACTAGGACGTCATCTCCAATGATAATGAACCCTACGTCTGGAAATTGCACTAGTTCGAGAAGGGATTGGATGGTGAAGTGTTCTTCGGAAGAAGGGAAGAGGATAGTGAAATAAGTACGAACCACTATGTGAATGTGCGGAGTAAGTTCCATTTTTATTATGCTATCATCATTATTAAAGATTTAACGTTGGGAAACGCGAAAACGCAACAACCATGTAAAAGGAGTAACAATAAAACTTATGAAGTTATATAAAGATACAGAAAGAACGACTCGAGAATTATTCTCCTCAATTCGGGATTCGGCCTCATTCTGACTGGGCGATGCTCACAATCGTTTCGATAGAGGACATAGCATGAAGCAGATTGTAATAAAGAACGTGGAGAATATACGTCCTCGTCTAAGAAGTCTTCCGCGAAAATAATGCGACTAGCAAAAATACATACACAAAATCAGTACGAACATTTCCTGAACAGTGATAATCGACCTTATAAATTTCTCAAAAAGGGAAGGGGGGGGAAACGTGCTGTTTTGAGCGAGAATACTCTATTTAATACGTGATGGATAACAGGCGAGGGGTAGTAAGTTAAGTAGAATAGATATTAGCTTGCCTAACAGGCCAATTGCAAGAAAAGGAGGATACTTATTTGAGATCAGGAGGGTAATCTGTATCAAGTAAGCCTAATGCAAGACGGGGGAAGGCGTGTCGCCTTCGGTTTGAGCGACAAAAAAGGAATAACGGAAATTTCGACTCTTGCGAATTTTTTCAAAATTCGACAAAAAAATTTGTTGCTCAAAATCGCTTTTTTTGTCATTGGAAGCGTCTCCTCACGCTGATTAAAAAAAACGCATCGAGAACACTGTAAAACGACCGGAAATGGGCTAAAATAAAGAAAAACAAAAACTATGAAAATGTCATTTTTTAAAAAATTTCAAATCCAATTTTCGACCGTTTCCACTCGTTTTTCCCAAGTTTTTTATGCGTTTTTTGGCATCAGCGGTCCTAGCCGCTTCAAATGACACCGAAATCGATCGATTCGGAGAACATTTTTTTTCGGTCCAAATTCAAAAAAAAAATGTCTTGCTGCACGGAAGGTCTGCATGTCTGGTGTCATTGGAAGCTTAATTCTCCTCACGCTGATTCCAAAAAACACATCGAGAACTCTGTACGACCGGAAATGGGCTAAAATAGAGATTTATAATTATTCCTATCACCCAGTATTTAAAAAAAAATTCTGGATGAATTCTAAAGTGTACAAATTGGAAAAATCATATTTTACGAAAGTTCTTAGGAATTTGTTTTCAGGAAAAAATGAAACATTGTGCAAATTTGAACGCGGAAAATCGTGGCAAATTTTGCAAATTTGAAGTTTGAAAAACGTGGCAAATTTTGCAAATTTGAGCTCTGGAAAACGTGGCAAATATTGCAAGTTAGAACTCTGGAAAACGTGGCAAATTTTGAATATGTTTAACTCTGGAAAACGTGGCATATTTTAACTCCGAAAAACGTGGCAAATTTAGCAAATTTGAACTCCGAAAAACGTGGAAAAATATGATAATTTATACTCGTTTAAAGTGGAAAATGTTGCAAATTGAACTCGGGAAAACGTGGCAAATTTAGCAAATTTAAACTCCGAAAAACGTGGAAAATTATGATAATTTATACTCGTTTAACGTGGCAAATTTTGCAAATTTGAACTCGGGAAAACATGAAAAACTTTGCAAATTTAAACTCGTTAAAACGTGGCAAAGTTTGCAAATTTGAACTCGGGAAAACGTGGAATACTTTGCAAATTTAAACTCGGGAAAACGTGGCAAATTTTGCAAATTTGAACTCGGGAAAACGTGGCAAATTTTGCAAATTTAAACTCGGGATAACGTGGAAAATTTGTCTTCAGAAACTGATAAACATAAAGCGAATTTGTCCACGGGAAAACGTGGACAAATATTATGCAAATGAGTTGTATTCGGGAAAACGCGGAAAATTATCCTCGGACATTGTTAAAAATATTGCGAATTTGTCCTCATAAGTTTTTGAAAATATTGCGAATTTGTTCATAGGAAAACGTGGAGAATTGCAAAATATATACTCGGAAAAATGTGGCGAATTTTAAAACATATACTGAGTAACTGGGAAAACGAGGCCAATTTTGCAAATTTGTGCTTGTAACACAAATTTGAACTCAGTTTTGGAACATATTCAAATTTGAACTCCGGTTTTGAAACATATTCAAAACCAAGTACAAATTTGCAGAATTTGGAAAATTTTAAAAAACATATCGAATTTTAAAATCTTACCTTTTTCTTTCGAAATAGCACTGCACCGACTGCACTGAGAATGAAAATAACAGCTACTGCACTGACTGGAATCTACTGTGTCAGGGGCCACGGCGGGCGGACCCCTGCAACAGGGAGAGACGGAGGCGACTATAGAGACCAACGAACGTGTTTATTTTGACATACCAAAAACGACTGACTCAGGTGGAGCCTGCCCTTCACATATATAGCAGGGCAGGGATCCAAAGAATGCGGAATGTAAGAATAGTTTCAATGGCGACCTTGAAAAGGGTCAGCATCATGACCCACGGGTCATGACACCCCCCACTAAAACAGAGCCACTCCTGTGGCGATACAAGCAAAAATAACAATAAGCAGACTATAAGAAAAGATTGTAGTAGAATACCCATGGGGTCAAAGCCGAAAGCGATGGAAAACGCAGTATTAACAAGTGGATAGTCAGGGCACATAGCAAATAAGAAGAAGCAATAGGGAATCCAAAAAATGGAGGAACATAGGAAAATAAGGTGATACCCGAAGGGCCGAATCACGCAAACAATCGCAAAGACGAAGAAGCAATAGGGAATCCATAAAAATGGAGGAACATGGGAAAATAAGGTGATACCCGAAGGGCCGAATCACGCAAACAAATGCAAAGACAAAGAAGCAATAGGGAATCCATAAAAATGGAGGAACATGGGAAAATAAGGTGATACCCGAAGGGCCGAATCACACAATTAAGAGTCACATTTTATTTAAAGTATGGACACCGAGCTCGAAACTTTACAAGATTAAGGAATGGTCGAATAACTCCTCATCGAACAGTCCTCATCGAACAAAAATAATGTTCAGGAGGGCAATAGGGAGAATTTATGGGCGATGTTGGCATCAGAAACCAAATATGATAACGTTCAGTGGATTCCTGATGTTCAGAGAATTAAAGTGTAAGTAGCACAAGTCTAACTAAGGATGCAATGGAAGCATTATGCATGCCAGTTATCATGTGGTAGTCCTGGTGTGGGTTGGCTAGAATCTCCTTTCCGGAATAAGAGTTCGAAAATGCACTGAAGAAATAGTCCGAACGATAAGTTGACGAATAAATATCATCGTAATTTTGGTGCCAAGTGTATGACGAAGGACGATCATTGATAGCGAAAGTTTCGAAAAAGACGCCATTCGATGAATTCAAGGTGAAGCCGAATGACGAGGTTTCAGAGCTCAAGAAGAGGAGGAATAAAAACAGTTCGAAGACTCACATGATTGAAAAGTAAAGAATAAAAATGACTTTTGAAAGTCAGGAGCGTTTGTGATATCATAATCCGTTGTCGAATAAGTGAAAAAGTCGTGGTACAAATTTAGGCACAAAATGTAGAATATAGCAAGAATTACCATCGTTGATTGTAGCTTTAAATGTGGAGTAAGCGGGTTGCATTTCGACGTTCGAATGTGTCTGAGTGCGACCAAGAAAAAAAACCTGCTACTTTCACATTCGTCAGGTTGATAGCAGCAACTGTTTTCGAGACCATGGATATAATCCGTCAATAAGGATGTGCTCGTCGAAACCGTGGTTATTACAGTTGAAAAATGCGCCAAAATATAGGCACACGTTACGGTAGTGAAGTGGGAATACTCTTTGCTAGTTCTCGAAATAAGTCCATGAAATGCTGTAAATTTATCCAGAGCACCAGCTAGAAAACTGAGTGGATTTAGAGAATGATTAACGTCCAAAAATAACCTTGTACTGTCTAATTCATTGACGGAATTTTTGATCTCAAGCTTGATGAAGTTCAAGCTGGATGATGTTTAGTACTGGATTCGAGATTCCTCCGAATTAATCATGACGTCCATAGCATTACGCACGTCGTATAACCGCCGTGGAAAAAGTAATAACGAATGACCAGAAACGTGATAATTGCGGCTGTTTCGATGAAACGCTGTCATTGAAAGATAGCAACGCCTGCAGCATGAAGGTCAACAGTACTGTAACCAATCTGATATAGATGTTATATGAAGTAATTGATCAGCAGAAAACGATATTTGGACGAAAAGAACTTATCTAATGTGCAAAACGACACGGCGATACACAATTAACGTGTAATGATGAACAAAGGCGAGCGTGCGTGAGAATGGCGGGAAAACGAGTATATGTATACCAAGTTTGAGTTAAATCTAAAAGGCGGCGCGGGATGAAACTAAAAGGCGGCGCGGCGTTGTGTGATCCTAACCTTACAGTCGCCCCCAGTTAATGGAGAGACAGAAAAGGAACGGAATTAACTAATTAAGGGAGGTATCACACATGTCAAAGTCTTTAAAACGAGCAGGCGGTCGGCGAGTACGTGTCGGACGTCCGGATGTCAACGGCGGCAGTTGTCCGGTTGTCATCGGCGGCAGGACAGCAGGGCTGGAAGGCGAGCCGGGGTCGATAACGTCGGTAACGGCAGAAGGGAAGCCAGTCGATGGAAGAACAGCGCCAGGGTCGTCCATGTTGGGGCGGACAACACGTTCGCGTAAGGCTTGAATATGCACAACTTTCGTTTTGTCGGGTTGTGTGACCGGTGCAATGCGGTAA